>APFE031229387.1:48759-79249 GCA_000404065.3 Pinus taeda
ATTTTCGGAGCTTTATTTTAGTTAAGTTACATGATCCAAATGCAAATATTGATGCAATGCTTCTTTTTATAAATGTCGCAAATGCCTATCTAACACATAATTTTCTAATGAGTTTGTTAATGTGTTTAAATTTTTGGAAATATGTTGATATTGAATAGAATTGAACTACCTTTTCAAAATCCTGACCCTTAGGAACATGTGATAGATAGTTGGATTCCGTACAGAGTAGACACCAGTGAGTTGTAGAATGACGAGATGTGAGTCTAGCCAGATGACAAGTCGACGTATGCCATGTGTGATGGCATCAGAGAGGAGTTATATCAATGCGTTGTATTCAGCGATATTGTTTGTTGATTGACCAATACATACCCCTCTAAAACTCACTAACTCGTAGCTAGGATCGAAGATGACCCAGGCCACAGAAGATAGGTTCCGCGAACTATGACTCGCTCCATCGGCATATCCAACAAATGGTTCCAATAGGTTCGACATCTGCAACAAATGAAAAAAGTGGATTACCTAACCAAAACAATTACCCTTAGAGAAAACAAAAATGTAACAAAAGAATAGGGGTTATTACACTGAGATAAGCATTGTAACGCTTGAGGTACAACCCGTTGCGGGGTTGCACTAGTAGAATCCTTTCATAATCCATCAAATCGTAGGCTCCTTTTGCTAATAAATGCTTAACAATATAGGGACCCATCCATAAAGACTTGAACTTACCTTCTCCCAACTTATCGGACTCCTAGTCGTAAAGCAAGACCAGGTCACCTTCTGAGAAGACGCGAGGTTTGACATTTTTATCGAACTATGCTTTGACTCGTTTCTTATGGGCTTCGTTAGAAAAAGCAGCATCACGACGGGTTTCATCCAATTGGATTAATTCCAAGAAATGAGCCTCTTCTTCTGATGTTCCGGGGAGAAGGTCGATCGCAAGCTTGAGGGACGAGATTTCACACTGAACTGGCAAAATCGCTTCCAGGCCGTACACTAATTGAAAAGGTGTAAACCCGGTCGCATTCCTTACTGATGTCCGGTATGCCCACAAGGCCGAGTATAGGATCAGGTGCCAACTCCGTTTATGGACTCCATCATCCTTTGCAGCATGCGCTTCAGGACTTTGTTGATTGCCTCAACTTGTCTGTTAGCTTGCGGATAATATGGAGTAGAGCTGTCATGGGATAGTCCTAATTTGGTAGCCAACTCAACCATCATGTGATTGTGAAAATGAGATCCATGATCTGTGACTATGGCCTATGGAACACCGAATTTGGAGACTACATGATTGAAAAAAAAGAGGACAGTCGTTTCGCCATTATTGCTTAATGTAGGGATTGCCTCGACCCATTTGGTAAAATAGTCTACTGCGACTATGATATACCCATGCCCCCTGGCCAAGGTGGGGTTACATGTCATGAAATCTATGCCCCATTTGGCAAATGGCCCAACAGCTACTACTGGCTGCAGAGGTGCAGGTGGTATTATGGTTCTGTGATCAAAGATTTGACAGGCATGGCAACTTCTGACTATGGTTATGCAATCTTTGAACATTGTTGGCCAAAAGTATCCTGCTTGTAAAATATTTTGAGCTGTAGGGTAACTAGATTGATGCCCCCCACATGTGCCAGAATGACAATCATCCAGGACTTTTTCGGCCTCCTCATGGGTGAGGCACCTCCGCAGAACTGTATCGATACCACGATGGTAAAGCGTATCACCGACGATCACGTAGTCTTTTGCTTGGTATCGAATATGTTGCTGGTCTCAGTGTGAGGTATTAGACCTATATGTTTGGGTTTGGAGATAGATTATTATATCTCCATACCACAGATTGCTTGAAGATATCAGAAAAAAAGATTCGTCCATGATCACTTCTTCGGATGTATCATCATTGGATGATGATGGGAGATCACATAGTAACTCAGCAAAAACTAGGGCTTTCTTCAATTTGGATTTTTTGAATTCCATATCAAACTCTTGTAAAATCACTATCCATTTTGAATATTTGCCCCCCAGCAACTGTCACGAAAATATATAAGTCATGGGGTTGCAATCTGATAAAATGGTAGTTTTTCTGAAGAGGACATAGTGTCGAAATATCTGTATCACTTGAACAGCTACGAGAGCTAGCTTTTCAACATAGGAGTACTTCATTTATGTATCATTTAAGTTTCGGCTTAAGTAATATATTATATGTTCAATTCCATCGTCTTCTTGAACTAAAACCATTGCTATGGTTGTATCTACTGCAGCGAGATACAAGTTAAAGTGTTTTTGATAATTAGGGGCATACATTAATGATGCTTTTATTAGGGATTCTTTTAAAGCATCAAAGGAAGCTTGCGCGACCTGATCCAAGATAAAGGGTACTTCTTTTTTCAATAGACAAGTATAACCTTTAGCAAGTTCGACATAATTTGGAATGAACCTCCTCAGAAAGTTTGCTTTCCCTTGGAGTTTCTGAATCTGAAGCAAATTTGAAGGTGGAGGCAAATCAATGATTGCTTGAACCTTACATGGGTCGAGACAAATCCCATCCTTTGAGACCACAAAGCCAAGTAAATGACCAGAACTGACGCAAAACACACATTTGTGCGGATTGAGTCGTATCTTGTAGTGTCGGCAACGTAGAAATATCGCTCTTAAATGTTGCGGATGATCGGTCCGCCTTCGCAAATGAGCAAGAAGATCATCGAGATATGGTTGAATGGTGTTCTTGATGTCATGGAAGGTATAATTCATTGCCCTCTGAAATGTTGCCCCTGCATTCTTTAAACCAAAGGGTAGCTTGCGATATGTGAATGTGCCCCACGGACAAATAAATGCAGTCTTTGACTGGTCCTGTGGGTGGATATTTATTTGATTATACCTGGAAAATCCATCCATAAATGAAAAGATTTCACATCTAGCACATTCATCAATTATCTAGACAATGAAGGGTATAGGGTAGTTGTCTTTCGGACAAGCTTGATTTACATCCCTATAATTGACGCACACACTAATCGTTCCTTATTTCTTCATTACAGGAACAATATTCGATACCCAATCAGTTAGAGGAACCGGGTAATTAAAACCAGCATGGAGGAGTTTTTCAACTTCCGCCTTGATGGCAGCGGCTTTCTTGGGGTGCACCTAGCGGAGCTGTTGTCGTACCGGTTTGACATCTGGATACATCTTAATTTCGTGTTCAACTATGCTCGAGTCAATGCCTGGCATTTCATCATATGACCAAGCAGACATCTCTAAACTCACGCAAAAGAGTGTAATATACTTCCAGTTCTGAAGGAGAACAATATTTGCCGACATGAATATTCTCTACAACATCTGTTTTGGTCGAGATATTTATGGCGATACTCTCTTCAATATTGGACAGGTTTTGCTCAGAATCCACCATATTTACAATATTTGACAGAAAGTCAAAAACTGAGGGATGATCAAGGTCACTGGAATTATCTTCGTTACAATTCGGAAGATGGGAACGATGGTGGTAATCTTCCCATGGTGCCACGTCAATCATCATTGACTGAACAACTCCTTCATCTGTTAAATGTACTTGCGACCAAGGATCTAAAGGGGTGCCATATTCCTTAGACCTATCTATCTAGATGCTTGATGAGCATTGATTTGGGTTTGCCTCCCATGCTGAAAACATTGATTGCTACAATATTTCTATTGGGCTTGGAGACAATACCTATAGATGATCCATGTTAACATCGTTTTCAGACATCTTTTGAATAGAAGATATCATATTGCAGGTTCCCACCATTGCCACTTCCGCCAAATTGATTCGAGGCGGTAGGGAAAAAGTCCCCATTAATGTAGGGTCTTTTAGTAGCTCCAATATTTTGAAGCGAATGAGGGCTTCGATGGATCATCGGAATGCTTCCCATAACTTATGAACTGTTGGGGAGAAAAGTTTGTTGGTCGACAACAGTAATTCCTCCTTGGAAGGGAAATGCAACCTTCCTGAAGTACGTCGACACAACGATAGCCATAGCATATATCCAGGGCCTTCCCAGTAGGATGTTGTAATCTAGGTTTCCCTCGATAACTTCAACATCAATTTCTACTGTTTTTCCCCCCAGTTCGACTTGCAAGTTACTCAATATCCCATATGGGGTGTATGTTCATCCATAAAATGCTTTTAATGTCGTCGACGATCATGACAAGGGTGGGGATCCTAAAGTTTTCCAGCAACTCATCGACATAATACATGTAGATGCCCCCTCATCAATAATTGTTCGATGAACAGTTTTGTTGAGGGCTTTCACTTGGATAAGGAAAGCTAGTTGAGCTGGTAACTGAGGGTCATATCCTTTGTGATTAAAGGATACAAGATTGGAGTCCGTTGGATAAATCTCACTTATCACTGACAATAAAGCCTGACTTTGGGAGGGGAAATTTTGTAGTACCTCAAGTGTCGACGTAGCGGACAGCGATTGGGCCAAATCCTCCACTATATTATAATGTTGTGCTGCTCTGGCATGAGGATTAAACGTCGATTTGTGTACTACTCCGTTTGGCAGTTTTATCGTTAGTTCAGGAGTGATGGGTGGCACAACTTCGGGTGAAGTTTTTGTCGAATTACCAGGTTGATCATTATCCTTGTTGTTCGACATCTGTGGATTCCCATAATCTTTATTCCTTGTTGATATCAAAGCATCATTTAGCTGCTTCGAAACAGACAACATTAACACTTGGGACGGGGAAGCATTTTCGCTAGCAACTAGATTTGTTCTTGGGTTTGGAAACGGTTCAGTCAATACTGCTAAGGTTTTTTAACTCTTGAAGAATTTCCTAAGCTCAGCTTTATATGGGCATCTCTCGTCCAATGATCCTCATCACATATCAAGCATGGATGACTTGGTTTCCTATCTCCATAAGGTTTTGCAGAAGATTTTTCAGGAGATGACTCCTCTTGTTTCTTCTTCTTCCCTTTCTTTTTCTTCTTGCCTCCTAGTTGTTTGGGTTCTTTGCCTTTGTCAGTTGATAGGGCATTTACTTCTGAGGCGAGAAGTTATTCATTTGCGTTTTGACTTGAAACCGTACGGGCCTTCTTTGGCGTAGCCTTTACAGCTTTCGTGCTAGTTGTACCTATCACGCCATCATTGACATGAGAGTCTTTGTTTGATTTAGGAGGGGGAGGAATGGCAAATTCTGATCTAGGAGCATCAGGGATTTTATCGTAGAGCGTGCCAAACTGAGTATAGATCAAGTCTATATATTGTGCACAAGCAATAACTTGCTCTTAAGTGACGACTCCTCCCTTTTCCACATCTTCTGTAATAGAAGGTAACAATGACTTAATAAACCATTCAGCCAATAGTTGATCAGGAACATATGTTTTTACCATTCTTTGATGATGTCGCCACTCATGAATATGATCAGATATGTGAGTGGTCGTCGTTTGTTTGAAATTGGTAAGAAGCTTTGTTCCCGTTTCGTACCTTATGGGTAATTGAAAATGGGTTAAAAAGGTTGTGGCTAGGGTACAGAAGTTATCAAACGAAGCTCTAGGAAATTCGATATACCATTTTGCTACTGGACCAGTTAACGTTCACTGAAAAAGGCGAAGCCTGATCGAATCATTGTTGAGAGTGTTTGATGAACACCACAGATGAAAGGTCATCACATGATTCGATGGGTCTTCACCTGGATTTCCATTAAATTTAGGAATAGCTGACGAAAGTTTATGAGGAATTGATGGCCACCAAGGGGTGTAAGCAATTGGATCATTCGTTAGTCGATTTAGATCCGGTAACTCTAAAGTCGCCACGAAAGGCAACTATTGATTCAGGCTCGACGAAGCATACCTAGGATAAGATGGAATTGCCTGAGCAGTTGGTCTTTACATACCAGCATAATGCATTTGATGCTGGTAACTTTGGTAAGGTTGATGGGCATGACCATTATGATATGATTGATTTTGACCGTTTTGAATATACGGCTGCCCATTACTTGCAAAGACTTGTTGTTCACATCCTTGGTAAGCTTGTTGGAATTGCGGTTGTTGGTATTGTACCCGCCATGGTTGTGAAGCCATGAGCTCTTGTCCAGTACTGACTGTTTGACCAAGATGGGGGGTAATGGTCCCCGTTTGAACCTGGGTCATTCCACTAGTCGGTGATTGTGGTTGTGTCGTAGGGACAGGAGGTTGTTGTATTATGACCTGAGAAACCTGAGGTTGGCATACAACAGGCAACACTTGTACTTGCAATACTGTCACGATAGCTGGCGTAGTGGGGATATTTGACATAGGTAAACTTTGTTGCATCGAGTATACAACTCTTGGTTGTTGAGGTAGTACTGGCACCCATCCGCTAGATGTAATTCCAGCATACCCTGAATTCTGTTGTGAACTCTCGTATGGTTGTTCTCCTGGAGGAGACAATGAAAGGGTATATTGCCCTCCATACAGCGGTAATCCAGTGCTCAAAGGAATGGTTTGCCTTTGGAGACCGGATTGCCCAAATTGACACTATGAAGGATCAATTTGTTGAGACTCAACATAAGAGATTCCAGATATTATTCTAGATGAACAAATGGGAACAGTCCATATTGTCAAAACAACCCTTGGATGGACTCCATCCAACAATTGAGAGCTAGTTGGGACAGATGGCACACCGGCAAACATTGTCGGAGTAGCAGCAGGAAGTTCTGCCGCTGCTGGGTTGGATGACACAGTCCTAGATGTTGATGGTTGTTTAGACATATTTAGTCTATCCAAAAGATTCCTCAGCGATTCTTTAGGAACTTTCGATGGCGGGAGACTAACTTTTGATGAAGAAGGATATAGGGTGATCCCAGCTCCAAATTGCGATGGAGCGTTAGATGGAAGATCCTCTACTATCTCTTCTATGGCAATCAATCCAGGCAGAAGAGGTAGACCGTCAGGTCCGTAAAATATTTCTGGTGCCGAAGAAGGTATAGGCTCTGTAGCAACTGATGTTTGGGGTGTAACACCTTCCGAATCAGCTGTAGATGGAGCCGGTTCGAGAATAGAAGTGTTTACCGTTACACTAGGATCAATTGTAATGTCCTTTTGTGGCTGTGGAATTTCTTCTATAGAGGCAAGGATACCAAAAATGTTCGGAGTAACCGAAGTCTTTAAGGATGTTGGAGTACTTGCTCCAACCAACCTAGGGGACTTTGATCCGGTCAAACGAGTTTGTTTCGTCCGGAATAGTTTCGTTTCCAGAGTCAACGACGGTTGACTCGTAAGCCTCCACGAATGACGGGGTTTCGATTGACTTTCTTCCATGATTGCGAATTACTCGATCAACTCAAAATAATAGGGGAAAATTATTCCAAATTAAATGAATTTTAGACGCTTTGACACAACTTGTTTTTTCAATTTTTAAGAGTCGAGAAAAAACAAAAGATGACTCTAGTCGCCTTCGATTTTTAATGAGCCTGAAGTGAAAAGTGCTCAGATGGAACTTTTCCTTTAAGGAGTCTGAAAAGGAACGAAAGAGACTGCTTTATAAATCTAGACAGAGGGATTACCAAACTAATCGCAAAACTGCAGAATACTTTTTACGATACGGCAATCAATCTTCCCGAATGTTGTGTTCAGTGCATTGCAATCGATAGGGTGGCTAACACGGCTTCCTAAGGATAAAGGATATAGCGTATTGTGGTCTCCCAATATATATTCAATGGTACGTGGGAGAACAAGTCCGTACTGGCACTTGTCATCTCAAAGAGGAGGAATCACCCAACCAACAATGAAAGCGATAGTTACCAGGCTTTACAATGTTGGAATACGTCTCCAACCTAGACTTCTAAATGTTGTGCGTTAGGTTCCAAAGCGTTTTTATGTTCATTGAATTTATTTTACAGTTGATCTTGCTTAAGAAATTTTCCTATCAGGTTCACCACGTGATGTAGATATATAATTCCTAAAATGCAGTCTAAGATGAAAAACAATCGTTTAATCTTGTTTTTGCAATGAAAATCCTAGCTACTAAGGAAAGAGAAATGAGATTCTTTCAACATAGAGCACAGAGCACACACTAGATGCACTATCCTAAATCAAACCAACAAGCAGTCTAAATGCAAATGCACATGCATGCATTTGTTTTCAGCCTTCTTAATGTGTAAATGACAAGAAAAATGCTAAGTACAAATCTGAATTATCTTTTCAAAGCAACAGTACTAACAAATTTTCTTCAAAATACGAAAGGAAGATAATGACGACACTTTGCGATTTCGAATTGAAAATTGCTTTCGACACTTTAAAAACTACTAATTCAAATCAAATACAAGAGTAACAGTATAATCAACCATCCAGAATAATAGTATTCTCTTCTATGACTGAAAACAACACTTGCGACACTTCCAAATCAAGAAACGACAGTTCGATTACGTTACTTCTTTGTAAAAGAGAACTGAAAATGGCACAAAATACACAAAAAACATTCACAGTTCTTTGCACAATGGAGGCAGAATGATGGAAAGGAAGGGGGTTTCCATAGAGGTGTACTGATCACAGATAGCAAAACTCTTTAATAAAGCTGAAGAGAGTGAACAAAAAACCAAAATATGGAAGCAGAAGAGGTCTTGTATAATCAGTGCACCTGTAACATAGGGAAAGTGTGATGCAGTGCACCTACTACACACGGGAGCTGTGATGCATCCATATTCCCAAGAGTAGAAGGTGCGATGGTCCAGGGACGAGACTTCAACTTGGTTCTTGGTCACAGTTTGCAGCTCAGTTCAGGGATTTAGGCCAAGCGAGTGATGTTCAATAATTATAAATCACAGGAGTGCGATCTAATGAGGTTAATAGAGCCACCACCAGGGCAATTAGAATGTTTGCAAATTGATTTTTCAGTTTATAAACAAAACCCAAAGATAGACTGAAGCAACATTGTTCTACTTTGCACTTGCATAGCAAATTCAATTCGAAGGCTAGCTAGCTTGACTTCAGGCTCCGTCTGTAAGTTTATAAAACAAAAAAATATAGACAAGAAAACAACCTATTCGCTCCCCAGTGGAGTCACCATTTTGTTATCGGGAAATTTAGTGTCCACTCAGAGCTGTTAGTCCCACTGAGACTTGTAGCTATCTTAGAAACAAACAAACTAAAACTACTTTCGCTTTCCTTTATGAGAAGTAGATAACAGGGGAACAAAGGACACCAACCTCAGTCTTGCGCTTGGTTCCTCTCCCTTCTGATAGATCTTCGCCACTCCTTCTTCATCTACCCAGCTTCAAAGAGCACTTGTGGAATCAAAGAAACATAATACTATCGAAGAATAGAGATTACAATCATAAGAAATATAGGACCAGATATGTATTGACCACACAAATGCATATATCATCAAACATACAAGAATGTGGAGGAAAACTTGAATAGCTTTATTAATATCAAGAATAGCAAAGAGGACTACAACCAATTGTTTTGACCCAGCGTCATCCTCTCAGCATGAAAGCCCTTCTTCACCTCATGAAAAGCTTAGATCACCCAACACTATGATATTGCACCTAAAAACCAACAACACTTCCTTACAAGATACAAGATTCCAGCCTCTGGATATCTGTGATGAGGGATCCATATATAGATGATTGTAGGGGGGTGAGTCAGCTTTTGGGATTTTGATTAGTGTCCTCTCTCTAATAGTACTTGATTCCACTTGGAGATTGATGATCTCTTACTCATCCCTGGGCGAATTCAGAGAGGCAAGTGTCATAGGAGAAGTTTCTAGAAGATTCCATGATCATCCACCTTGGAAACTATCTCCGCCATTTGTCTACTCTCGCCCATCGCACCCTACAGAATGGCTTTCTATTATGCATCGCACCTTTTACACTGAGCAAGTGAGATGCATCGCAACCTCTACATTGGGCAGTCTGTATGGTCCAGTTTTGACCAGTTCTAAGCAGTTTTCCATGGAGAACTTCTGGGAGATGATGTAATCAGCTGACCTTGTTCCTTTAGGGTGTGAAGCAACACTTTTAGGGACTTAGAAGCCCTTGGTTTATGGACATGTATGATTGGGGTTGCATTGCCCAAAAATGTCTATAACACCTCTACCCTCCAAGCTCCTATTTTCTTGCGTAGTTTTTCCTGGGGTCTAGTGCTTCCACTTGTGTGAATTCCCACCTCACACTGCTCACTTAGCTTAGTAGTAACTACACAATCCTGAAGGAGATAATTCCTTCTACATGGATGAGTTTCCTATATAGGAAAAATCCTCCAACTGATAGTACATTGTCCCTTCCTCTGATCTAAACTAGGTCTTTGATTGAACTAACATGCATGAGTTATTTATAAGAATATATTCAATTATCTCAAGTGCAGTAGTTACATGCATGCATGCATTAACTAACTGAACTAACAATTAATTCCAGAAACTGTTGGAACTAATCTAACTAGAGTTAACTCAGATAACTGAGGTAACTAATTACAACTCATCCTTATCTCTTTAACTAAGGGATAAATTCCTCAATCAATGGAGAAAATTTTGCATGTCTTCACATAGACTTCATGTTTGACTTCCTACAACTAATTAACGCAATATGAATTAATTAATTATTTTACAAACAATTGCTAAGATCAAATTCGAATTTTACTTCTCTATTTTAGTTCAGGGACTAACTAAAATAGGAATCCATCCCGAAATGTTATTTATAGCAATGTTATTTTTAACACTTCCATTTTTCATTCCTTGTTGCTATGTCCAACACTGGTATCCGAGCTGTTATTTATAGCAATGATATTTTTAGCATTTCTTGTTGCCACTTTCAACATTCCCTCTCAACAAGAAAGGCATTCAACTCGAACCCATTCCTAAACCTTTGGAATGTTCTGAATGCAACACTTCTCCCAAGTGTTGTCGCTCCAGCAACTCTATAAACAAAAAAAACTCCCAACTAACCTACCTGTTGGGCTAGAAACATCCTCTGATGCTGAAGCTCCATCTACCGCTAACAAGTGCTCCCTCTCTGACCTCTGATCTACTGCAACACTCCATGCATCTCGCACCATTGCACACCTCTCTATGCCATCCTGCACTAGTGCAACACTCCTCTGCCTCTCGCATTGCTGCAGCTTGCTAGCTCTGCATTGTCTTAGGATTCCTACACTGTAGCTCTCTCTGCAACTCCATCTGCATTTGTCTCTACCCACTCAACTAGTCCTGCTACTCCTCGTCGGGGCTCCCATAGCAAGCTCTAATCAAAGAGGTTGGCTACCTCAATGATCCTACCCCTATTCCAACCTTCTTGGGACTATCACTCTGCATTGCCCCACCTCCAACCTGGAGGTATGGATGCATGTGATCCCTCTACCCACTTGGCTCGAAATTTCCCCCTATTGGAGGTCTCTGCATGAGTAGATTCCTCCACTCGATATCCTCTCGGCTTCTCTAGTTATGGCTTCTCCACAACCTTCTAAAGTTGCTTCACCAATTGTGGCTCCTCCACAATTGTCTGAGACTTCTTCTCACGCTGCATGTTGATAGGTAATGTACTCTCCCTCTCAACCGCCAAGTCTCCATCAGTTGCCTTGCTCCTCAAGGCTTTGCATGCATCTTGAACCTCAAGAGCATACAAGTTATTGACTCGTGAACCAGTCTGCTTCACATGTCTAGTGGTGATGAGTCGAAGGAAAACCTTTCCCTTACTGAAGACTACATCATAGCCTTTTTCTTCCAATATTGAAATCGACACCAAATTTTTCTTCAATCCTGGGACATACTTGACATCAGTCAAGGTAATGCAAGCTCCATGCTCCCTCTGAAAAACAATCATGCCTACAACTAAGACACTATACTTTTCATTATTACCCATCGCTATGAGTATCTAGAGATCTTTCTCCTCCAAGGCACTAAACAAACTCTTGTCGTTAGTCATGTGGAAAGAAGCTCCACTGTCAAGAAAACAACCACATCCCACCATGGATGAAACCATGCATGCGAAGAGGGTGAAACCCAACTCGAACTATGAGGCCAATGTCTCACCTTCATATCCTTCCTTGGATCCCATCTTAGATTTCTTCAGTGGACAATTTGCAGCAAAATGGCCCACCTCATGACAATGAAAGCATCGCACTTTTGATTTGTCAAACTTCTTCCCACCATAGGAAGAACTCGACTTGGAATGAGAATCCTTCTTATTCCCCTTCTTTACCTTACTCGCTAAGAAGCAATTTTCTTCATCCTTGGATGAAGAACCATCTATGGTGCTTCTTCTTATCTCCTCCTGCATCAAATCCTATCAAAGTCATTCCCAATCTGGCAACTTTTCTCTTCCATTAGCCGAGTCTTGGTAGCTATACCAGCTCTTAGGAAGACCAAGGAGAGAAGGACTCACCATGTCATCATTGGCTGTCATGATCCCTACACTCCCAAACTCATCCCTGCAGATGGTGAGATTGTTCAGATATGTAGAGATTGTGTCACCCTTTTCACACTTGATTTTCCAAAGCTTTTCTTTCAGCGCTAGCTTCCTTTGATCACTGTTGTTCGGATATAGATCTTTCAATGTTTTCCACATCAAAAACAATGCCTCCTTCCCATGGAGGCTCGAGACAATGTGGTCTTGAACTCCCTCTAGGAGAATTCTCCTTGCTCTAGCCACACATTTCTTCCATTCCGCCAATTCTGTAGCATTAGACGCTACCGGCTTGGGGACTTCTTGATCAATGAAGTCCTTTAGAGCATTATCCTCTAATACTGCTTCCATGCGATCCTTCTAGGTTATATAATTCGAGCTACCATCAAGGGCATACTCGAGTCTTAAACCGTCGAACACCATTGGTGAAATTGAGATGTGATAAGAACTCGAGTTCTATATTTAGGAACTTCAAACTTCTCCATTCTTGTGTACTGTTCTTCACTTTGATCACATTTCCTCTGATACCATGTAGAATTTCCCATTGTAGATTGCCTAATAATGGAATATACTAAAGCAAAATACTAGATCTACTTCTACAATCAAACTTTGTGGAAGCTTAATCAATTTGAGCTAGATCAATCAGAACACATAACAGAGAAGAAGAAATCATACACATGAAACATAGAAGAATAATCCGGGGAAAGCCTCAACTAAAAATCCCAATCTCTGTGTTATCATACAAGTGGAAATATGTCTGGATTACACAAAGCTTTAGCTCACAAGCTATCCAGCTCTAAGTACAATCCTTCTGCTACTCATAGATAGTCAAAGGCTTCTCATAAACCTTCTCCTCTACCCTCCAAGCCTCCTATTTCTTTGCGCAGTTTTTCCTGGGGTCCAGAGCTTCCACTTGTGTGAATTCCCACCTCACACTACTCACTTGGCTCGGTAGTAACTGCGCAATCCTAAAGGAGATAATACCTTCTGCATGGATGAGTTTCCTATATAGGAAAAATCCTCCTATTGATAGTACATTGTCCCTTCCTCTGATATCAACTGGGTCTCTAACTAAACTGACATGCATGAGTTATTTATGAGAGAATATTTGGTTATCTGAAGTGAAGCAGTTACATGCATGCATGCATTAACTAACTGAACTCACAATTAATTCCACAAACTATTGGAACTAATCTAAATGGACTTAACTTAGATAAATGAGCTAACTAATTACAACTCATCCTTATCTCTTTAACTAAGGGGTCAATTCCTCAATCAATGGAGAAAATGTTGCATGTCTTCACACAGACTTCATGTTTGATTTCCTACAGCTAATTAACTCAAGATGAATTAATTAATTATTTTACAAATAGCTACTAAGATCAAATTCGAATTTTACTTCTCTATTTTAGTTCAAGGACTAACTAAAATAGGAATCCATCCCGAAATGCTATTTATAGCAATGTTAGTTTTAGCACTTCCATTTTTCATTCCTTGTTTCTATGTCCAACACTGGTACCTGAACTGTTATTTATAGCAATTCTATTTTTATCATTTCTTGTTGACATTTTCAACAGGGTTCTTTGCCAAGAAAATTGCACTTTGGTTGGCACAGTCTATCCTTATAGCTCCCTGTACTAACCCCATACTTGAACACACACTCTACAACCAAACTACTTCCTTGCTTGCATGAGTGGTTGCCATGTACTTTGCCTCTGTAATTGCTAGTGCCACTACAGATTATTACTTACTCATCCAATTGACTGCACCTCCAAATAGGTTAAACACATACCCACTTGTAGATCTTCTATGATCTATATCTCCAGCTCAGTCTGCATCAACAAATCCACGAATATCCAAAACTCTGTCCAATCCTGGTCTTCCTTGGTAACACAAACCATAATCACTAGTGCCATGCAAATACCTGAAAACTCGCTTCACTGTTGTCCAATGCTCCTTCCCTGGTTTTGAGATAAACTTGCTCAATACTCCCACTGCATGTGCAATGTCTGGTCTGGTACAAACCATTGCATACATCAAGCTACTGACTGCACTTGCATATGGAACACAGGACATGTCCTCTTCCTGTTCTTGTGTTTTGGGACATTGTTTAGCAGATAACCTCACAAATACAGGAATAGGAACCTTCACCAGTTTACTATCCTACATATTAAACCTCTGCGGTATGGTCCCGACATACTTCCTTTGGTTTAACTAGAGCTTCCTCTTTGCCCAATCTCTTTTAATTTCCATGCCCAAAATATAGTTTGCAGCACCAAGATCTTTCATGTCGAATTTCGAGGACAATTGGGTCTTCAAATCCTGGATAATTTCTTTGTCACTACCAACCAGCAACATATCATCCACATACAAGACCAGATAAATAACACAGTCACTAATTAATTTAAAATACACACAGTGATCTGCTTTGCTTTTGGTGAAGCCAAGTCCCTGTATAAATGTATCAAATTTTTGATACCACATCCTTGGTGACTATTTTAGCCCATATAGAGACTTCTTTAACTTGCATACCAGTTCTTTCTTACCCTTCACCGCAAAGCCTTCAGGTTGCTTCATGTAGATCTCCTCTTCCCAATACCTGTGCAGAAATGTTGTCTTCACATCCATCTTTTCTACCTCAAAATCAAAAGCAGCAGCAACAGATAAAAGTAATCTAATAGAAGCTACCTTGGCAACAGGAGAAAAAATATCACCAAAATCAATTCCCGACACTTGGGAATAACCTTTTGCTACCAACCGATATTTGTATTTCTCCACCTTTCCTTTTGCATTTGTCTTCTTCTTGAACACCCATTTTCTGCCAATGGGTTTCCTTCCAGTCAGAAACTCCACTAGATCCCAAGCCTCATTTTTGTGCAAAGATGCCATTTCATCAATCATGGCCTCTTTCTAGAGTTTTCCATCCTCTGAATCTACTGCTTCTTTTACATTTCTAGGATCATCATCAGTAATAGATAAAGAAAAATTTGAACAGAAAGCAAATGGACTATACCTTTCTGGCTGCCTTCTTTCTCGAATTGATCTTCTCACAACTAGAGTTTGTGGCTCTTTAACTTTTGGTTCCTCTTCCGCTGTAAAGTTTGATTCTTCCTCCTTTAGCTCAAACTCTATCTTCTCAGGTTCCTTTGATGGGGCTTCATGTTTAATAACATTTTTCACCTCTTTGAACACCACATCTCAGTTTTACACAACCTTCCTTGTTACTGGGTTCCAAAGATTATAACCCTTTAAACCATCCTTATACCCAATAAAAATACACTTTTCAAATTTACTATCCAATTTTGTTCTTTTTTCCTTTGGAACATGTACATATGCATCACATCCAAATACCCTCAGATGTGAAAGAGAAGGTTTCTTACCAGTCCTTACCTCTTGTGGATTCTTATCCTCCAACACTGATGAAGGTGATCTGTTGACCAGGTAACATGATGTCTCCACCGCCTCTACCCAGAATTCATGTCCTCACCTGACACCACTGAGCATGCCTCTTTCCCTTTCCATCAATGTCTTGATCATTCTTTCTGCAATTCCATTTTGCTCAAGTGTGTATGGAGTA
This sequence comes from Pinus taeda, assembly GCA_000404065.3. Taxonomy (NCBI): domain Eukaryota; kingdom Viridiplantae; phylum Streptophyta; class Pinopsida; order Pinales; family Pinaceae; genus Pinus; species Pinus taeda. The sequence continues at coordinate 64,679 of APFE031229387.1, forward strand.
GAATTATGTCGTGTTATACCACACTTCTTACAGAATTCTTCAAATTCCTTGCTACAAAACTCTCCACTGTTATCTATTCTCAACACCTTTATCTTCCTCTCTGTCTGGTTTTTCACCAGAGCCTTAAATTCTTTAAACCTGTCAAAGACTTCAAATTTATTCTTGAGGAAATATATCCACGTATTCCTTGAGAAGTCATCTATAAATGATACATAGTACATAGACTTACCCAGTGATGTAACCTTCACAGGTCCAAGCACATCTCTGTGTGCCAGCGCTAATATTTGTTTCTCCCTCTTACCACTAGAGGGGAAACTCACCCGATTCTACTTCCCATATACACAATTTTCACAGAAATCAAAATCCATAGAGCTATTAGTCATACCTTTTATCATACCTTTACCATGAAGTATTCGAAGGCCCTTCTCTCCAATATGTCCAAGCTTTTGATGCCATAGCATGTCTTTTCTCTAGATACCACTAGCTTTTCTGCTCCACTTTCAAGAACCACAGAATTATTGCACCCATCAATAATAGTGCTACCTTGTAGCTTGTACATAGTTCCAATCCGAACTCCCCACATCAATACTAGTGCTCCCCGAACCATCTTGGAAGTATCTTTCTTGAACATTGTTTTTACACCTGCATCATCCAACTTGCTTATAGAAATCAGATTTCTAGCCAATGTAGGAATATGCAGAACACTTGGAAGTGTTCTAACCCTTCCACCTTGCAACTTTAACTTTACTTTTCCATGACCAGTGATTCTAGCCTTCCTATCATCCCCTAAGAATACATCACCACCATCATATTTCTCATACTTGAATAATCACTCTGTATGGGGATTGAAGTGAAAGGATGCACCTGAGTCAATCAACCATGCCTTGTGATCTACATGTGTACATGAAGAAGCCAAGTATACATCCCCACCTTCATCTGAGGTGGTTTTCACCTCTGCAAAAGGAGCATCATCATATCCCCTTCCTTTGTTAGGAGCTTTAGATTTACAGTCCCTTTTGTAGTGCTCTTCCTTTCCACATTTCTAGAACACCTTTACAGGTTTCCCTGGAGATTTAGATCTCCCACTCAATGACTTATTTTTGTTTCTATTATGGGACCATCCTCGTACAGGCAAGGCATCACCATTCTGGCTCTCCATATTTTTCCATCTCATCTCCTCCGTCAGCAAGGATGAGACTATTTCATCAAACTTCAAGGTAGTTTCGTTGATACCTATTTCCATAACCAAACTACCCCATGAATCTGGTAGAGAACACAACAAACTAATGCACTTATCTTCATTTGAAATTTTAATATCAACAGATAATAACTAACTTACCATAGTATTAAATGCGTTCAGATGCTCTGTCACCAAGTCTCCATCTTTCATCCTCTGGTCATACAATTTTTTCTGTAGGAACAGTTTATTCACTAGAGACTTAGATTGGTACAAAGTCCCTAACTTGACCCACAAATCCTTAGTCGTAGCTTCCCCTCATACATTCAACAACACTAAATTTGAGACACACAATTGTATTATGCTCTTTGTCTTTCGATCCAACTTCCTCCATTCTTCATCGGACACTCATGTTGGTTTAATACCCGGATCTACTGCAATCCACTGATCTTTATATACCAACATATCCTCCGTCTTGAGTTTTCATAACTCAAAACTCTGGCCATTAAATTTCTCGATCTCTATCTTTCCACTACTCGCCATCTTCTTTCACCACCAAAATCGATCCCGCAAATCTCCCACTGAACAGGGTCTACCACAAGCCCGAGCGAAACCCCTCAGCAATAAAAATGTCCCCTTGAAGCCAAAAAAACTCTAATACCAAATGTAGTTTTTAGCCACGTACAGAAATTACCTGCATACAAATTCTAAAACACAGAAAATAAATAATGCAATAGCATAACACATAAAACACATATCCAGAGAGATTTTCCCCTGGATCACAAAACCGGGACTACCAGATTGATTTTTCATTATATTCCTTTCAATGTTACAATACATATATACATGTCAAAGCATCCAATACCATGGACCGAAAACCATCGCGCCCAAAACCATGTGCGAAGACCATGCACAAAACCATAGGTAGGTTTTCCCCACTTAATATGGGGTCCAAAAAGAAATTTCCCTAGGCTACCCGCTCCCCTCAAACCCCCTTGTGACCCCCTCACTACGCAATCGATGCAACGAAGGTGGGGCTACTCGTGGAAAGAATATAACACAACCCAAGAGATCACTTGTGACAGACAGAACTGACTGAAACTAACATTAGCTCCAGTTGGTGATGACAGCTCCTTCGAGGCATCAAGAACATCGTAGGCCTAGTAGCCTTATTCATTAGGCATGGAGTCAAAATGAAAATACCAAAATAAAACTGAAAATGCACTGACAAATTGACTGACTTGACTATCAAAAACATACTGACTGGAAAAATGACTTTACCACTTTTTAACAAAAAAAAAATAGTAGTTGATCATAGAAGCCTTATGGCCTTCTCCTCAGGCTTCAAACTTCTAATGATAACTGCCAACTTGTTGAATATGTATATACACAATCGTGTGTAATGATGCCTCCAATGTAACGAATCCAGCGAATGGCTACTTACTTGAATCTTGCTCACACTTACCTTGAGCAGGGAGAAAAAACAAAAACTAGGCCACTCCAAGTGTGCACTAAACATGTGCACATGATCCATAAATGCAATAAAATTCATCTCCCTAGATGGCTGCAACAAATTTGCAATAGGGTCTTCAATAATATGGAACATTACCATGTCTTGAAAGTTAGCAAAAATACAACACCCCTCATTTTCCAATGCAAAATTTTTGTGAGGATGAAAGAAGAAAATATGTTCATCAAGTTTTTCATCTGTGTCAAGAGAAAGGGGAATTTGTTCTTGAAAATATGTGTTTGAGGTAGCCATAGTATCAATAGAAAAAATGTACACATCCATAGGATCCGAGACAAACTTATTTTCTTCAATAGACTCTTCATTTTCTAAAACTAGAGGAAAATCATCATCTGCGAGAGGCTCTAAAGAAACATTTTCTTTTTCACTACTTTCCTACAACTCATGATGGTCAATTTGAAATCTTGTTGGCTTGATGGGCCCTAACCCAGATTCAGCGTTAACTAGCCAAGCAAATCCCTACACTATTGGCCCTTTTGGCATCAATCTGCAAAGCGCGAATAGAAGTCTCACCCGAAGTAGTATGGGGGGATGCAAGAACCAAGTTTCTACACCCAAAGATGGTAGTGATGTCATTTTATACCCCAAAACTACCTTCACGTAGGTCAACAAGCCTTTTAGGGCTTATCAATATACTTTTCTTATTCGTCCTTCAAACCTCTGTGAAGGTCTACGATTGTCTTTTGCATACCCTAGATAGGTAGAACAGACACTTACACGCCTCTATAATTACTCTTTACTTCTGTTTTTACACAGATTAGCTTAAGTATTGAATAACTTCACATGCGTTAAGATGATCTTAGCTTAAACAAATATTCTAAATCAAAACCTAATAGGCTGTTGTGATCAGGTAGACTTTAAGTAACTATTTCAAACCTACTTTAGGCTGAGGCTTAGCCTCCCCAACCTAAGAGGGCTCTCTCACAAGATTAAAGATTTGGATAATGAATAAGATGGCTAACTCTATGAAACAAAATGAATAAGTATAAGAGGTTGAAACACAATTAGAAAGTATCCATTGGGCTTATGGAGTCATATATGCTTTAGTATTGATAGTAAAGTTAGCTTTGCATAGAAGTCAGGGCATTCAGAATCCAACATATGTAGAACACACCAAACACATAGAGGACCAACATAGTTTACAAATGTATGAAGGAAATTAGAGCACTGTTAGTGATTTCTAAGTAATCACACATTCATAACATTGTAGATAATAGGAAAAAGACAACACAAGACATTCAGAACATCGAATTCCTTCTGATTCCTGAGAAGTAAGGCCAATTCTGTATTACTAGAAAATAGAGTCTTTACACAAAGCACAATATGAGAGCTTTTCTCAATAATTTTCCAACCTTTTGTACATCAGATGTTCTGATATATATAGAGAGCTCTCTGCATAATTGAGATTCCTCCTCCAGCATGAGGGGAACTCGAATTCATCTTATTATGACACCTATTAACACTTTAAACTAACTATTAAATACAACTAATTGCTAATTGAAAGTTCTAGAAACCTAAGACAATTAGGAATTTAACTCCACATCATGTTGGTGATAGTATTTATTACAATCAAAACTCGTTCTCTGACAAGTGGTCTCCTTCAATCTAGCTTTGGTGGATGGATGAAGCTCTTTGCTAGCCTTTACTGTCTTATCCCTTTACTACTGCTGGGAAGTAGGAAACTACCCCTGTTTTTTTGCTTTTGGTTTCCTCAAGGATATTCAAAACCAATTAACCATATTGTTCTTCTTTAATTACCCAAAAATATATTGGAGTGCCACGTTCTTCATATGCTATAAACCTTTCCCATATACCTATGTGAAGACAAAACCTCTTCAAAGTTGTTTGAAATGTCATGGACAATACTTGCGGTGACCATTTGTATAACAAAAAAGCTTAGAGTTCATATATCCTTCCTTCGCTTGTTTTTCCCTTGCTGTTTGCTTGCACATTGTAAATGATCCTTTTCTGAAATTCCCTTTCAAAAAATTTCCCCTCGGTCACTCAAAAGCAGTCGACTGAGTTTAATTATGCAGCTACAGCAGTTTCGTAGCGCGCTACGAAACTTCTGTGCATTAGGCATCATCTACAACAGTTTTGTAGCGCGCTACGAAACTACTGTGTAATCACAAAAACATAGTTTTAAGCCAAAATTTGACTATCTTGAGCCTCTTTATATTGAAATGTCCTTTTCAACCACCCTGAAGCTATTCAAAACTAAACACGGCAAATCATCAAAATTTGGGACTTAACCTTATCTGCTGTGTGATTTTCCTTAGCTAAGGAAATCTTTCCCGCTGGCTTAGCTGGATCTTCAAAACCTCAATTTGCCTTTTCATAACTCTGATCCCGGCTCATAGCTTCATATTAACTTTTCTGATGAATTATACTTCCTTTATTGCAGGAACTGTCTAGGTATAGTATTGGTCATTACAGTCGACCACCTCAGGTATTGAAATTGTTTTGTCTTCCCACAAGGCCTCCATTTTATTAAAATGAGATTCCTTGATTGCATGTTTCCTTGAGGTGATCTTCAATCTAGCAATTTCGAGATTTGCTAACCTCAACTTCTTTTTCAGCTCTTCAACACTATATTCCTCTTGAGAGATAACTGTCTTATTTCTTCTTTATGCAGCTATGATGATGTTTCTAATGAAGTCACGGGTCTTTCATGATTTTTTGTGATCTCCTCTGTTTCACCTGCTTCTGGCAGCATCTCTTGTACCTATTTGAAATACCTCGTCACAGGTCTTCTTGGCTTAAAGACAAATTTAGCAACCTGATCATCAAACTTGAGCTTTTTCGAGGCTTTGATCTTTTTGGTCTTGTCTTTACCTGATTCTATCAAATCTGCTTGAACCAGGGGAGATTCTTCAATATCAATAGCTTGTAGTAAGTCATTCAGGTTTCCCCTTGAAACCTGGCTTTCGTCAGTAACCACTATCTTGCCTTTTTCTTTGGCTAACTGGCTCCTAGTCATTCTTCTCTGAACTACTTCACCTATAGATGATTCATGTACACCCTGTTTGATCTAAGTTTTCTATTTACGGGACTGTTGGGGTGTGTCTTGGATTATCAGTGTTCTGGTGGGCTCCTTTACCTGTTTCCTAGCCTTCAATTTTACAAATCTCCTAGATCTTGTTTCTGCACGATGACCAGTTGTTGGTGGAGAAATTTTCAGAGCTTGAGGACTGAGGCTAGTTTCATTCTTGAAGCCAGACATAAATATGAACGTGGACCAATCCCTGTCTATTCTCTGGAGCTCATGCAAAATGATCAACTTGACTAAGCCGTGGTGAAACAATGAGGTCTCATAGGCTTCCTTCTTTAGTTGAACCTTGTCGCACATTTTGCCTAGGCTACAAAACAAGTAGAAAGGTAAATCAAAATATATCTTTAATGTGAAATGCAGCAGAAGCTTGAAGTGATATGAATACACCTTATGATATCTCCCCTCACAGGTAAAGTACCTTTGTATGCAGGTAAGTAAATTGGCATATGAGTCCTTGACAAAATTTATGGGCACAGACTTGTTTAAATCTGAATCAATGAACTCCGGCTTCGGAAATTCTTTGCAGGGGGTCATATCAAATTTGAAATTTTTAAACCATCTTTCTTGTCCCCTTGGAATCTCAATGGCTACAGATATAACTTCTGGTGAGATTGGCAATTCAAGCACCCCGACCTTCGAGTTCAGTCCTGTGAAATTCAAGGCAAATTTCTTGGTGACTTGCGCATGACCTCCTTGAAGTTTCTCGCAAAAATTCCAATAGCCAACCTGCTTGAATGCGCGTTCAACTTCTCTGCTCTTTAAGATAATGTCTAAACCTTCAGGTTTGCTCCTCAAACACCTGCCTGACCTGTGCTCCTTTCTTTCTGTAGCTCTCTTCATGGGATTCCAACAAAATGAAAATTTGAAAGATGGGCACTATCTCAATTTTCGATTGCTGCCTCTCTTGAAAGCAGCCTCACCTGAAATTTACCTCGCCTGAATTTCAAGGAATTCAAATTGAATGGCTGACAATTTATTCATTACGCGTGAATCCAAACACAAATCATGACTGTGAGTGTTTGGCTTTTCTTGGAACTTGTACCCTGAGCATACCAAGGTGCCTAACGGTTCTAATGATGAAGATAAGCAGTTGGACATGATAAGTGAAGTGTATAAGCTGACAATTGATGATGTAGTCATAACGGATCTTGATAGATATGACAGCTGAGAAAGATTTTCTACGGATCCGCACAAATCCCCGATTTCGTAGCGCAGCCAGTGTAAATTCTGGGTTTTGCGCTACAAAAACACCTAGACTGGGTTTCGCACTACGAAAACGCCTAAATTGCTTTGTAACACATAGGAACCTTTAAACAAACTTGATACAGGGAATCTATGCAGGTTGTGAGACCAGTGATGAATGAGAACGGATTATTGATCTTTATTCAACCATACCACCAAGACTCCTAAGACTTAGACACTACATTGAACATGGAAAAACTAAACTTGGACTAACACCTAACCTTCACAATCAAACTGATGTGAACAATTTAGAAATTTCTTCTTAAGGGATAACAGTGGCTCCACTTGGGATAGTGTGCTCCTGTAATACACTAAGAACTCCTAGGTCTAGTGCTTTATCCATTTTATGAAAAACGTAGATTTGCTTGACAAGCATCCCTTTCAAGCTTCTTGGGCCTTCACCTCAGGCTTAAGCCTTCTGTTTCAGCTTGCAATTATTTACAACAAAAAGAAAAACTAATAAAATGGATATATACAATGTTATGATAAACTGATAGTATTTCAATCAATGATGATGCTTTAGGAACCTGCCATTAACAGGTCCTCTAGCATATGGTTCTCCATCAATTTCTTGCAAAATGTAAGTGTTGTTTCCATGAAAAGAAACAATTTGATATGGGCCTTTCCACAAATTTTCAAATTTACCGTGCTTACCTTTCTCTTCAATTCTAGCCTCCCATTTTAGCACTCTGTCATGGATCTGAAAAGTAACTTCCTTGATCTTTTTATCAAATGTTTTCTTGATTCTGTTCTAACTTTGTTGATGACTGTCATATACCTCATTTCTCTTCTCCTGCAGGGATATCAGTTGATTGATTCTCCTTTGTACAGCGTTTGCTTCCTCTTCTAACCCTTGAATTAGTTTCATTACAAGTACTCCAAGTGATGTTGGAAATATGGCTTCAGCACCGTACACTAACTCATATGGCGAGGTTCCAATAGATCTCTTCGTACAAATCCGGTCAGCCCACAAAGCATACTTTAATTTCAAATTCCAAGCTTTCTTGTTTTCTTGAAGCACCTTCTTAATGATCCTCACAATACTTTTGTTTGATGATTCAGCAAGTCCATTTCCTTGCGGATAATAAGCAGTAGAGTGTCCAAGAGTGATGTGATATTGGTGACAAAAATTAATCATTTTCTTGGACTTAAAAGCTTGAGCATTTTCAGTTATAATCTTCATTGGACAACCAAATTAGACAATATATTATTTTCTAAGAAAGATATAATCACTGAATAATTAGCTTGCCTTGTTGGAATCGCCTCTATCCATTTTGTGAAATAATTCGTGGTTGTGAGAATCCAATGATGTTGTCCTGATGAGGGAGGATGAATTTCTCCAATAAAATCCAATCCCCATTGCTGGAAAGGTGCTTCAACATGTATGGGAACCAAAGGAAAAGGAACAAGTTTCCTCTTACCCTCAAATATTTGACATTCATGACATGAAGACACCCTTCTGTAAGTGTCCCTGAACATAGTTGGCCAAAAATATCCAACTCTTACGATTTTGTTTGTAGTATTTTTCCCATAATGGTGTCCTCCACAATCTCCTTTATGAAATTCATCAATTAATTTATCAGCTTCTTCTTCAAGGAGGCAATTTAACAAGATCCCTCCTGCATCTTTCCAAAACAAATTTTGGTCATATACAAAATATCTTAAAGATTTCAACTTGACAAACCGAGTTGTGGAGTTTGAAAGATTGGCAGGGGCTTTATTATGCTGTAGAACAAAAGCTACATCCTTGTACCACTCTGAAACCAAGAATTTTTCATTTATTTGGACCAACTCCTCTTCACTCTCAGAAATTTCTAAGATCTCTGCACTCAAATTAATGTTAAGGCAGTCGATATTTGACTGAGTCATTAGCTTTGCCAAGCCTTGACCTTTCACCAATTTGGTGGGCTTGATATCAATGTCATACTCCAACAATTTTGCTATCCACTTGCCCCTTTTCCCATCCGGATCATCTTGTGTCAAGATATCCTTTATTACAGCATTTGGAACATAAGTAACAATATGAGAATGCAAAACATAGATTCTAAAATCTTTTATAGCTTTCATAGGCTTGGTTTTACTAAAGAAAGAAATAGGTTGTTCAACACCTCTTTGCAGCAAAACTCCAGCAATCGTATCTTCAGAAGCAAATGTAAAAATAAGGAATTCCTTGGTAAAATCTGGGCTGATAAGTACTAATGCTTGTGTGAGTGCCTTCTTGATTTCCCTAAAATATTTCTTTGCTTCAGCCATCCACTTAAAGTCTACTCCCTTCTTCAACATCTTTGTTATATTCTTGACAACCTCAGCAAAGTTAGGAATGAAGCGTTTAACAAAGTTCACTTTTCCAAGAAAGGATTGAATCTCTTTCCTACTTCTTAGCAAATCTAGCTTTTGAATCACAATAAATCTATTAGGATCAATCCTAATTCCTTCTTCAGAAATGATATGACCAAGAAGTTTGCCTGATGTTAAAGAAAAAATACTTTTAGTGGGATTCAAGAATCTTACTGTACCCTGAGAAACCATCAAGCATAGACATCCTTTGTGAACCAACAATGTTTTGCAAAATCAAATCCGAGGATAGTTATCTTTCAATGAAGCTTTATTCAAATTTCTGAAGTCTATACAAATCCTGATCTCTCCATTCTTATTTCTAACTGGCACCAAATTAGCAAGCCAATTCGAGAATTTGATTCGAACAATGATTTTAGCATCAAAGAGTTTCTTGACTTCCATTTCAATCAATGGCATAAGAAGAGGATTAATTCTTCTTAATTTCTGCTTGAAATGTTTCTCATTCTCCTTAATAGGACTGGTATGCTGGATAATAGAAGAATCATATTGTTTTAAATCAGCATAGCTCCATGCAAACACATCAATAAACCATTTCATCATCTCAACGTATTTATCCTTCATATCAGCTGAAATAAATTTCAAAATCTTAACCATCCTAGGTACAATTGAATTCCCTAAATTACAGCTCTCTACCTCCTCCTCATCGGCGTGCAATTTTTGAGCTTTGAACACATCATTTTGATCAAACAATTTCTCAAGAGGAATGAGACCCTTAGGTATGAGGTTATTTTTAATTGCAAGACTTCAGATTTTTCCTTTGACTCCAGAAACATATTTTGTTGATCCATTTGAGTGCTTTCAAACTCTTCCTTTAACTCAATGACATTTTTTACCTGTTGGTCATCCTCAAAGACTTGCCAATTTGTGATGTTATCTGGTATAGTTGGTCGATGACAAACCTCCACCTCATATTTTCTAGAAGAATGCATAGAATAATGAATAAACTGGCGGAAAAAGCAAGGGAGTCTGCAATAGAATTTTGGTCTCTGGTTTTGACAGTGAAGGAATAAGCCTGAAAATTTTCCAACGTATCTAATACTAAATTTATGTATGCTCTCATCCTTATATCTTTGGTTTGATATACACCTTCTACTTGTTTAATCACTAATTCAGAATCTCCACAAACAACAATGTTTCTAGCCTTCAACTTTAGGAAAGCTTCTAAGCCCAAAATCAAAGATTCCTATTCAGCCATATTATTGGTGCAATTAAAATTTAGTTTGTAAGGATAAAAACTTACTTTCATCATTTGGACTTGTGATCCAAATCCCAGCTCCTGCCCGTTCTCTTCCTGTTGATCCATCAAAGTATAATGACCACCATCCTATTGCCTCTTTTTCATCTTCTTGCTGATCTCCCTGGCATTGATTTTATGAAAGCCTCTCCTATGATTCCTCTCCAACTGACTCATTGAAAAGAATGGCTGATCTAAGACCAGTATCAAATGAATAAATAGGAAAAAATTTAGGTTTGTCTTTGTTGCTTACCATATAAGCCATTTTGGTCTCCCGATACAACCTCCTTTGCTCCCCAAAAACAGGGATAGTAGCATAAGTAAGGTCCATCTGCATCATGCCTTTGATCTTTGCTGCCCACGATCTTGAAAGTAGCATCCCAAACTTAGGTGAAATGTCAGCCACAACAATATCCATGACAATTGTCTTTGCTGGAATTTGAGTTAGCCCCACAACAACATCTTTAATCAAACCAATGCATTGAACTCTTTTTGAATCAAAAGAGAATAAATCCTTATATGGTCTGGTCACTTGCAACCCCAACCCTTCCATGATTACCTTGGGCATAAGATTATGAGATGCCCCTGAATCTAACATAGCATTGTGTAAGGTCATATCATGAATGCTAAAGCTTATGTAGAAAGGAGGAAATTCTTCATTCTGTTCATCTTCAAGTCTTGGACCCAAGTAAATAATAGGATTATCCTCTTACACATTTAAGATATTAGCTACTCCTGGTTGTGAATTAAGCATCTCTACAATCTTGCTTATGTATTTGTCTACCTTGACGATTTCACTAAAAGGGACTGATATTTTGATTTTCGCAATTTCATTCTCAAGGTTAAAAACAGAAATAGTTTTTTCAACTTCTTTAGTAGGAGATGGAGTTTGAACGTCTCCTTTACCAGATGGAGAGTCAACTTTACCCTGAGCAGCCTTTAGGTTTTCCTTCTTGTCTTCAACAGCCTTTCAAGCATCTTTCTTGGGTTGTGCTTTGCTTATTGTAATTGGTACATTTCTATTCCTGAGATTGTATTGTTTCTACATTTCAAAGATAGCGTGCTGATAACCTTTTAAATAGTCTGAAGGCTCCTCTCCTTGTTTGGTCATACTGGATTCATCATGTTCTTCCTTAGTCAAGAAAATTCCTGACACTTCTTCATCAAGACAATGGATGGATTCCTCAGGAACTTCAGGCTCATCTTCCTCATCAACTAAGTTCTGCTGGAAAGGATGTCTTACTGGAGGATCAGGTTGTTGATTTCTATTTTCCCTTGGCCTTTGTTGATTTTGAGGTCTCCTGAACTGAGGATTTCTAAATTGAGGCTCCTGTTGCACTGGAGGAGCAGAGGTATTTCCAAGAGCCAACCGATCCATTAGCTTCTCCATGGTCTTCATCATTGAATCAATTTTATCTTCTAGAGCTGAAGAGGAAGGTTCCTCTTCTTCTTTCAGTTTGGCTTTTCCCATCTTTGACTTTTTAGTAGCAACCATGTTCACCTCTACTTTAATTGCATCATTTTGCATGTCAGCAAGAGTAGCAGAGTCTCTTTCTCTGAGTAATAGAGAGAATTCAGAATCAAATGCTTTGGCGTATCTCAGTTGTGCCAAGGCCTCAGGAGGTTTCAAACGGACTGGGATGGGATTAAACACTTTATTAAACCTCTTGGAGAATTTTTGAACGGTTTCATCAGGCGACCTTCTAAGGTTATTATATTCAGTAAGACCTTGAAACAGATTAGTTCTATTTCCCCATTTCCTCAGAAACCTATCTTCAAATTCTCCCCAATTATGAATGCTTCTAGCTGGAAGGGCTTTAAACCATTTTATAACTTCCCCAACAAAGGTTTGTGCAAACAATCTTAGCTTCACATCTTCATCATCAACTTCCTCTCTATCAAAAAAATCATTGAATCTGTCTACATGTTCTTCTGTTGTAATTTCTTCATCACCACCCTAGGTTGGAATCCGTGCAGCACATTTGCTGGGAAGGTCATGCAAGATAGCGGGGAGTGCTAGTGGAGCATATCTAGCAGGTACGGCCATGACTAAGGGAGGAGAAGTGATGGCAGGTACTGAAGAGACAGAAGGAAGAGTAGTGATATGAGGTGAATTGCCTGGTGTTTAAGAACTGCTAGGACTAATAGACGCTGAGGATGAAATACTGATGTGAAAAGGACTACTTGGGCTTTGTAAACCAGTGACAAATGTACTCCAATTTGGTAGTGGTAAACCGACTTTGGATTTAAGTAAGACTTCAAAAGGATCAAGCTCTTTGAGTTTATCTAAGTCTTCCCTCTCAACACATAACTCAGAAGTAACAACTTCCCAAAATTCCTCTTTATCTTTTTGTGACACTAAAGATGAAGTATCAATCCCTCTTTTTTACAAATCTAAAATAATTCCAATGAGTTCTTCCTTGTTTTCAGATCTAAACAATACCTCATGAATTTTGTCATCAACTATTTTGTCCTCATGGCTTCTTGAAAATTTAGAGAACAAAGACTTTGAATAAGATGGAGTACTTGGTGTTTCAATAAATCTTTGCCTGCTCCTTGAAATGGTGTTGGGATTGTCCACGGGAGTAGGTGGATCTAGGTCAGGATTGCTCTGTGTATATCTCCCTCTCGAAGCCACCTTTTAAACTTTTGCAAATGTATGGAGTCACCAAGGTAGATTGCAGCCTCGAAAAGTTTTCTAAGTTCCTGCTACCTTCAGAAGTTCAGTCCCTTGATATTGGGAATGATTAATCTTCAGGCTCCCGCCAGACGCACCAAAATGTTATCTCAAAATCCGACCGTGATAGGCTGTTGTGATCAGGTAGACTTTAAGTAACTATTTCAAACCTACTTTAGGCTGAGGCTTATCCTCCCCAACCTGAGAGGGCTCTCTCACAAGATTAAAGATTTGGATAATGAATAAGATGGCTAACTCTATGAAACAAAATGAACAAGTATAAGAGGTTGAAACACAATTAGAAAGTATCCATTGGGCTTATGGAGTCAGATATGCTTCAGTATTGACAGTAAATTTAGCTTTGCATAGAAGTCAAGGCATTCAGAATCCAACATATGTAGAACACACCAAACACATAGAGGACCAACACAGTTTACAAATGTATAAAGGAAATTAGAGCATTGTTAGTGATTTATAAGTAGTCACACATTCATAACACTGTAGATAATAGGAAAAATACAACACAAGACATTTAGAACATCGAATTCCTTCTGATTCCTAAGAAGAAAGGCCAATACTGTATTACTAGGAAACAGAGTCTTTACACAAAGCATAATATGAGAGCTTTTCTCAATAATTTTCCAACCTTTTGTACATCAGATGTTCTGCTATATATAGAGCTCTCTGCATAATTGATATTCCTCCTCTAGCATGAGGGGAACTCGAATTCATCTTATTATGACACCTATTAACACTTTAAACTAACTATTAAATATAACTAACTGCTAACTGGAAGTTCTAGGAACCTAAGACAATTAGGAGTTTAACTCCACATCGTGTTGGTGATAGTATTTAATACAATCAAAACTCATTCTCTGATAAGTGGTCTCCTTCAATCTAGCTTTGGTGGATGGATGAAGCTCTTTGTTGGCCCTTAATGTCTTATCCCATTATTGCTGCTGGGAAGTAGGAAACTGCCCCTGTTAGACATATGGATCATGGTCTATGAGTTGCAGGATGCCATTTGTGGATGATTGGTCATGTTGGTAAAAATAGATGGACCTCTATTTTTAGACATATGGGCAGAGTCTATTTTTATACTGCCATGCTAAAAATAGAACAGTCGAATATTATTAGCTCTTAATAATATTTGGACTATAAACATTATCTTATTCTCTTGGAGCACTTCAGTTCAAGCTACACATGTGGCACATGCAACTACCAGAAGGAAATACGCTTTTCTTATGGGTTACTTGAGCTATTGCATGAAGGACTTCAGTTAGAACTCAAGTGATTGAGTTTG
>APFE031229394.1:0-14232 GCA_000404065.3 Pinus taeda
ACCCGTCAAGCTTGTGATCTCAATAAATTCTTGCCAAATTTTAGAAAAATTAGACCAGAAAAACTTATTATAAAAACTTTCAAAAATAAGAAACTGGAAATATGATAAAATATAATTTAAATTTACAAAATACAAAATTAAAACTATTAATATAAAACTGAAAATATTATTATATATGATAGGATATAATTTTTTTAATAAATATTAAAATTAATATAACACATTCCAACCTATATATAATTATTTATTAAAAGAAGAACATTATTATTTTGTAATAAATAATAAAACACTTTACTATGCACACTTTAATAAATAATGAGCAGACACCAATTAAATAAATTGAGGCGGGAGAGCATTTTCCGCCTTTATCTGAACGGAATTAAATAATTGAATTTACTTTCCTGAGTGCACAATTTTCGGGTCTTTTATGAATTATTGACCGCAAAGACCGCAACAAAGCATAAGACTGAATTGACATGCATTCACGGACTTCTTTCATTTTCAAGTTGCCCGTATATCCCGCTCGATACGGCCCTCGCATTAATGCCATTGGCCGCAATTAGTGACTTGTTCAATATCCCGCTCGATACGGGAGTTTCTCGCAATTGAAAAGTGACGCCACCAAGCGATTTCGATAAATAAATTAATTGCATTGCTTTTTATCCTCACACTCCTCACACTCAAGACCTGTCGGCCATTTCAAGTCAATATTTTTTTAAGTCACTTCTCTACCTCCCGCTCAATACTTCTTTACCTGTCGGCCGTTGCTCGCAGCCTCTCATACGCTAATGATCACCCATTGGAGGAGGAGGGTCTATATAATTATCACCTCCATCAATCTCAATCTCAACGTAGTGAGCTGGAGCACTTGGACGCTCTTCTATCCTTTAAAAAGCATATCGAAACCGGCTGGGCTTATGTGGGCTTTAGTTGTTACGCTCAGAATGCAATTTTCGTTTTAAAATTTTATCTAATTTGGATATTTAATTATATATTTAAATTTACATAAATTTATTTTTTAAATTTAAAATTTTGAAATTTAGTTATTTATTTATTAATATTTATAATTTAAAAAATTATTGTTCACATGTCTTTCAATATTAATATTTTAAATATAAAAAAAGTAAATTATAAAAAAATGTTTTAAATATATATAAATGTAAGATTATATTTTTTAATATTATATAAGTTTTATATAGATGGTGTAAATATTTATAGGAGATTTTTCGTTTTGGTTATTATTATTTTTAATATTTATACATCTTATAATTTAGTATAATGAAATTTAATATAAAAAGGGGATTAAATAAGGGGATGCATGAATAAACCAATATCATATTGTGTGGATTTAGAATTGAGGGGTAGGTAGGTTAGGGGGTTGGGATGGTATATAAATAGTCACGCATTTATTCAATATATTACTTGGTTTTGGAGCATAAGTTGTTTCCACTACATAATGCATTGTAGCTATGGTTGGAACTCTCCATTTTGGTTTCACCTACAATACAGACCAATCAATCACATGACCAACATTCTATACATATTTCTTAAGTAATGAAACATGGAAAAAATCATAGACTTTCACTATTGGAGGCAGTGCAAGTTTTAGGCCACTGGTCCAACCCTTTTAAGGATCTTAAAAGGCTGCAATATCGAGGTGCCAGCTTGGCACATGATCCAATCCTAAAGTAGCTCCTCTTGGGATTGATGCAAGTACACATGTTCCCCAACCTTAAACTCCTTGAATTCTCTATGATGATCTGCACAACTCTTCTGTATGTCTTCTATTTCCTTCAAATTCCTTTTGATAACCTACATCTCCTACTCCATCTCAGCCAACATATCCGGTCCAATCAACACCCTGCTCACTGGATCACTCTAATTGATGGGAGTATTACAACTCTGTCCATCAAGAGCCTCAAATGGAATCATCCTGAATGACTCCTAATACCCATTATTGTATGAAAAATATACTAGTGGAATATACTCCTCCCACTTCCTCTACTAGTCTATGAATTACATCCTCATATTATCCTCCAAAATATTGTTGACCCTCTATGTCTATCCATCTGTTTATATGTGATAAGTTGTACTAAAATCCAACTCGGTCCCCAAGCCTGGAAACAACTCCTTCCAAATATTTGAAGTGAACTTAGCATCTCTATACAATATTGTCTTCTTGGGAACACTATGCAACCTCAGTATCTCTTTGTTGAAGATCTGAGCTACCTCACTAGCTGCATTCGTAGACTTCACTACAATGAAGTGAGATACCTTGCTCGACATGTCAACCACAACCATGATGGAATCACACTATCTCGATGTCCTTGGAAAATATGTAATGATGTCCATGGAAATGACCTCCCATTTCCATTATGGAATTGGAATACATTACAATAGACTGGTTGGGTCCTTACACTCAAATTTCACTTGTTGACAATAAAAATCTAGTGACAAACTCAACAACTTGGTTTTTCAAGTTCGGTCAGTAATAAAACTTCTTAACAACTATCAGATTATTTTGATATCCTAGGTGACATGAATATGGCTTGACATGAAACTCCCTTAAAATGAGCTTCTTCAGCTCACTGTTGTCAAGTACATCATGAATCTGAACAAGCCATCTATCGTGAGGTGATACTCCTCATCTCTATCACCTTCACCCTGCTGCTGCAACCTTTTCTTTAGTTGTTGGTAACTATCATCCTGCTACCTTGCCTAGAAGATCAACTCTTGCAAGTCTATCCCATAAGAGCTCATAGTTGAAATATGATTCACCTGCACTCTCCTATTGAGAGCATTTTCAACCCTGTTCTCCTTGCCTTTAATGTACCTAATCTCAAAGTCAAAATAGTTTAGGATAACCAACCATCTAGCTTTCCTTGCATTCAAATTGGGTTGGTCAAACAAGTACCTCAGCCCACTATGATCACTCATGAGAATAATCCCCCTGCTAAGAAGACAATGCCTCCATGCCTTCAAGGCATGAATTATAGTTTCCAACTCAAGATCACGAGTTACATAGTTCTTCTCGTTCTCATTCAAATTCCTTGACTCATAGCACACCACTTGTCCCTCTTGCATTAGGAATCCACCAAGTCCTTTCTTGGAAGCATCTATACAAATTAAAATCTCCTTGTCAAGTTCTACAATCTTTAAAACCGGAGCATTTGTAAGCAAATGCTTCAACTGCTCAAAACTAGTTGTACACTCCTCTGTCCATTCAAATTTTTTTCCTTTTCTCCACAATGATGTGATAGGATAGGAAATCCTTAAGAAGTTCTTGATGAACCTCCTGTAATAACATACTAGTCCCATAAATGATCTCACCTCATCCACATTCTTAAGAGTAGGCCACTCCATGATAGATTTAATATTTTATGGGTCTGCTGCTATCCCCTCCTTGGAAACAACATGTCCTAAGTAATGAATCTAATCCTAAAAGAAACTACATTCGATGAGCTTGGCATACAACTAATGCTCTCTTAATAGTCTCAACACTACTTCCAGGTGCTTTGTATCCTCTTCCTCATTATTGGATTATATCAATATATCATCAATGAACACTATCACAAGCTGTCCAAACAAGGACACAACACATTATCCAACAAACACATGAAGGTAGCTAGAGCACTAGTAAGACCACAAGGAGCCACCACAAACTCATAATGCCCATACCTTTGTTACCCCCTAATTTGCTCTCTTTTGGCCATTTTTCCCTTCCTAAATTATAACCACTTACCACTGTTTTACCTCTCTTATACACCCTCATCTTGCACTAGTCCAAGAATGATGACACATTTCGTATGAACTTTATATCTCATATTTTTAACTTAACTTAGCATTAATTAATTATTTATTACATGATTTCTTGCTTATGATCACTCTTGTAACTTATCGATATCTCCAATGTTTATTTTGTAGTCAAGTGCTTACCGTGAACACCAATCCTAGTGCAGGATCAGATCTTCCACCTGTGCCAGCATAGCGAATCCTTACAGCAGATCCTTACCTCCTTGATCACCACCTCGTTTTGCGCAGCTTCAGCCACGATAGCGAGATAGATCTAAAGGCAACCGAGCTTCAGGCATAATAGAAAGGTAGATTCAAAGGTATTTGAGATTAGATTTATGAAGAACGAAAAACTAGAGATTGGCTACGACTAGTTTTGTTGAACTGTCTAATTTTGAACGCCGAGAAGCTAAATTTTGCATATCGGTTATGTAATTTGTTAAACGATCCATTTGGCCTTCGGCCAATGATCTATATAATGAAGAATGTAAATAGGACGAGATAGTTTTTGATAGAAGTCTGTATAGAACAGAGATACAACTAGAGAGGTGGTAATAGGTTGTTGTTTTGTTATCACCCAAATCTGGGCTGGACTATGTATTCACGCATGTATTTGCCTCAGTGAATTAATAAGAAAGGGAGCTCTACCTCATGTTTCATAAATAACATTTATGTGTTTGAAAGCTGATGAATTGATAAAGTATTGAGCAGCGTTTCTATTTGAAAGGGAAATGCACTGGTTGGCTAGGGCCCAACCAACCCAGCACGTTTACCCTATTTCTTGTTTCTTGTAATGTATGTTTATATATTGACAAGTGTGATTTAATTTCCAGCACATGCATTCCTATCTGAGTGAAAGTGGATCCACTGTGTGAAGTAGCTAGATATCCTTTTCCTGTTGCTAATTTCGAATTGGTTTTCCCGCTTGGTCTAAGAAGGAGAAATAAACATGCACCAGTGCACATTGGTGTGCTATTCATTTTCCTGTACCTGATTTCAAATTGGTTTTCTCGCCTGGTCCAAGCAGGCGAAATAAACCTACACCAGTGCACGTTGGTTTGCTATTCATTTTCCTGTACCTGATTTCGGATTGGTTTTCCTGCCTGGTCCAAGAAGGAGAAATAAACCTACACCAGTGCACGTTGGTGTGATGCAGCAAGCCTTTCTAGTTTACTTCCCACAATTTTCTTGATTTCATTAAATACTTTATGACAGGATAGATTATATGGATTGTTTCTTTATTTCTACATTCTGTTCAAATCAGAAACATGCATTTTTATGTATGCAATTTGATTTCACAGTATAATAACACTTGCAGTAATTAAACACTTATTTCATGAATTAAATACTAAGTGCAAGAAGCTCTGATCTGGTGCAAGAACTAGTTTCTTGCCATGGGATCTGAGTGCTTTGAACTTGAAAAAGTTCAAGCCCTTGCAGGAAGTAAAACACTTTTAGTAAAGACACCATTTATACCCTTTTCATAAATCTCTGATTCCTGCACTAGTGCAAGTAGACTGCACTAGTGCAGGATAGATTAGTGCAAGAAGGAAATCTCTACATAAGCAGGTTTGAAGGGCCCATTTGATGAGACTACTAAAGTGTCTCTGCTAAAGAAAAACACACACTCAGTAGGTGATCAATAGTTAGCTAGAGTGATTGCCCCTTTATTTCTAAATTTTTTTGCAAGTGCATTCTTCCTTGTTCTAGTCTTAGATTATTTTGATAGTTCAAGTTGCCTTTTTCTCTCTTTTAGTTTGATTTTACAATATTTCCTTTGAAGAAAGTAGGGATTGACATTAGAAATATTCATACCATCTCTGGCATTGCCTGTGCTTCGTCTCTAAGTTTACGAATCCCTCGGGTTGACAATTTAAGTGTTGAGGAGTTTGCTTAAGTGTAATTTCGACACCCAACATTTTGGCACCGTTGCCGGGGAGGCAATTTGATTTGGTAAGAATTTTCTGATTATACAATAGAGGTAATTTTTCCTTCTTTTTTTTTGACAGGAAAATATTCTTTGAAGGAATTTTACTGGTGTCGATTGATTTCTGACAACACTTTTTATTAGAAGTTGTTTTGTTATTTTTCTTTCTTTTTTGAAATGAATGCCTAGAAAAGGTAGGGGTTCAAAGCCCACTAAGGGCGAAAGAATTCTGAAAACAATTCTCATATTGGGTCTCCTTCTGTGAGTAGGAAGCCCAATCCAATTCAAACCCATCACGTAGGAATGGTCCACCTGGATTCTGGTGACAACAACTCAGGTGTGGTTCAGTCTATTAGGAGCAAAAGGGAAACAATGGCAGACCGCGAAGATCATGGGGAAGGGACTAGTGAAAACCAGGTAAGTGGGGAACAAGCCACTTTTGTGTTTCCAATTGTGGACCCTGATACTGTGGCGCAATTGAGTAACATTCCACCATCAACTCTCCCTCAATTCCATGGTAAAGTTCATGAAGATCCTGACTCTTTTCTATGCCTTGCTGGGTCAGTGGAAAGACCTCCTTTTCATCCTATAGAAGTTTGTGACCTGCGAGGGAAGATACACCCGCACCTTGGTATATCATTTTAGAATGTTGCAATATTTTGAAGCCGACTGGAATGTCTCGTTGAGGATGAATTTCCCTTATTTTCTGCTTAAGAGCTTGGAGAAGATGGCTAAAAGTGTGCACAACGGATGGGCAGACCAGATTGACACAAGGCTATATCACCACAGCCTGATAAAAATTTGGTCCTAAAACAGCTAGCAGTGAAAGGTATGACATGGGAGGCACTGTTAAAACAGTTGCACAAAAGGACAGCCGCTGGAAATGAGATAGAGGACCCCGCCAACACAAGAAAGGGCCTGAGTAAAAATGAAAAGGGAAGTCCTTGTTGCACCAGTGCAAAAAGGAAATGACTTAGAAAGGCAGAAAAGGCCTTATCTTCAAATAAGAAGATAGCTAGCGCACCAGTTGAGGATACCCCTTCCATGCCACAGACCCCTGAGAATGACAACCTGTAAGTCCTTGTGGACGCAACAAAGTTTGCAGAGGTTGAAGACGATGCTCTGTTGGTCGATTTCATCAAAAAGCCCCGGAAAAAGAATAAAGTATCTGATGTAGGCAAAGAACCACAGTCCCCATAGGGCGTGGAATCCCCTCCTGCACCAATACAAGAAGAAGCACTAGTGCGAGAAGAAAAACTGGAAAAAGAAGCAGAAAACGAAGCAACTGAAGAGGAAGAGACAGGAGGAGAAGAACCAGATGATGAAGAATCCGAAAAAGAAGAGGCAGAATCTGAGGTAGAATTCGAAGAAGAAGAGGCAAAATCTGAAGAAGAAGAAGCGGAAGAAGAAAAAGAAGCAGGAGGAGGAGAACCCGCAGAAAAAGAAGTAGAAGAAGAAGAGACAGGAGGAGAACTAGACGAAGAAGAAGCAGAAGAAGGAGAAGCAGGAGAAAAAGAACCAGGGGAGGAAGAACTAGAAGAAGAGGAACCTGAGGAAGAAGATTTTCCTGATGTAACCATGCCAGATATTGAGGTCCCTAAGGAAGACACAGCCCCTGCTGAAACAGAAAAGGAAAAATATTTGGTAACTCCTGCTGCTGGGGTAGTTGAACTAGAGCTTCAAGAGCAGAACTTAGAGCAGCTTGTAGCCAAGGTGCAGGAGGATAAAGAACAGAGTAGAGGAGAATTGACAACAGAGATCTAGAAAAAGAAAAGAGAAGTTATAGTCTGGAAGTACCGTGCTACGCAATGTTTCAGGTGACTTAAAAAGGTGACAAAGAAATTAAAGAACATCAAAAAGAAGAAGTTTGAAACAGTGCAGGCTGATGACAGTATGCCAGAGCAGCATTGAGCTGGAATGCTCAAAATTTTGAAGTTTTTTGCAAAGTTAAAGAGTTATGTGAGGACACACAACAACTTAGGGATGGGAGGATGTTAGCCCCCTAATTTGCTGTCTTTTGGCCATTTTTTCCTTCCTAAATTATAACCATTTACTGTTGTTTTAGCTCTCTTATACACCCTCATCTTTCACTAGTCCAAGAATGATGACACATTTCGTATGAACTTTATATTTCATATTTTCAACTTTACTTAGCATTAATTAATTATTTATTTCATGATTTCTTGCTTATGATCACTCTTGTAACTTATCTATATCTCCAATGTTTATTTGGTAGTCAAGTGCCTACCGTGACCGCTGATCCTAGTGCAGGATCGGATCTTGCACCGGTGCCAGCATAGCGAATCCTTGCAGCAGATTCGGACCTCGTTGATCACCGCCTCGTTTTATGCAGCTTCAACCATGACAACGAGATAGATCTAAAGGCATCTGAGCTTTAGCCATGACAGAAAGGTCGATTCAAAGGTAGTTGAGATCGAATTTATGAAGAACGAACAACTGGAGATTGGCTACAACTAGTTTTGTTGAACTGTCTAATTTTGAAGGCCGAGAAGTTAAATTCTACATATCGGTTATGTAATTGGTTAAACAATCCTTTTGCCTTCAGCCAAGGATCTATATAATGAAGAATGTAAATAGGACGAGATAGTTTTTGATAGAAGTTTGTATAGAATAGAGGTATAGCCAGAGAGGCAGTAACAGGTTGTTGTTTTGTTATCGCCCAAATCTAGGCTGGACTATGTATTCACGCATGTATTTGTCTCAGTGAATTAATAAGAAAGGGAGCTCTGCCTCATGTTTCATAAATCGTATTTCTGTGTTTGAAAGCTGTTGAATTGATAAAGTAATGAGCAACGTTTCTATTTGAAAGAGAAACGTGTTGGTTGGCTAGGGCCCAACCAACCCAACACTTTTACCCTATTTCTTGTTTCTTGTAATTTATGTTTATATATTGACAAGTGTGATTTAATTTCCAGCACATGCATTCATGTCTGAGTGAAAGTGGATCCACTGTGTGAAGTAGCTAGATTTCCTTTTCCTACACCTAATTTCGGATTGGTTTTCCCACCTGGTCCAAGCAAGAGAAATAAACCTGCACCAGTGCACATTGGTGTGCTATTCATTTTCCTGTACCTGATTTTGGATTGGTTTTCCAGCCTGCTCCAAGCAAGTGAAATAAACTTGCACCAGTGCATGTTGGTTTACTATTCACTTTCTGTAGTTCTGTTTGATTGATTCCCCCACCTAGTCCAAGTAGGAGAAATGAACCTGCACCAGTGCATGTTGGTGTGATTCAGCAAGCCATTCTAGTTTACTTCCCGCAAGTTTCTTGCTTTCATTAAAATTTTAGGTCCCTATAATACTAGTGATTACCCCATTAATATTGTAGTTGTATCCCTTATTAATATTGTTGTGCCCCTATTACCCCCATATTGTTATTACTGTGCCCCATAGAATCCCTCTATTGTTATTTTTGTGCCTTTATATTATTATTGTTAGGTTGTCTTGGTTATATTGTGACCCCTTAGACTCCTGTATATAGAAAGGAGGTTTTGTCATTTGTATCATCCAAGAATTGTTCATTTATGTAATGTAAAGGAGGTTGCCGCCTCGAAGAGGCTGAATTCTAAGGTGTTCATCTATCTTTTCTATCTTTTTGTGAGCTGGTTTCATAACATTTGGTATCAGAGGTTTGGATTCTAGGGTTTTGCTGCTCCAAATAGGTCATCGTGGCATTTGTGCTATAACTTCTTTCTGCAAAGTTTCAGACACTAAAAAAAAACCCATTTTGGTTGAAATCATTCTGAACCTCAGGTCCAAAATTTAGAGATTTTTACGCTATATTTGCGGAGATATGATCTGAGGAAGTTGCCCTTTTTGCAGAATCTTAAAGTACATTCCAAACAGGTGATCTGGGGAAAATAGTCATAACTTTTGTTTTGAGCATCAGATTTAAATTTCATAAGAAGTTATGGAAAGAGGACGGACTATAGTTTACTGTGTATATCTTTTAGATGCTAAGGTAAAAATAGTGACACGTGGCATTTCATACAAGTTCGCTCTTCTGAAAAAGGTATATAATCAAGTCATCTTGGGAGATTGTACATAACTATTTCTTGGAGAATCTAAATTCGATCAGACTAGTGGCATTGGAAAGAGGACGCAAAGAGCTATTGCAGTTCACAATTTAGGAACTAGAAGATCTGAAATCATAGAGATAAATCAAATGAAATATCGAGCTCCTACAAAGTGAAGAAAGGTGTGTAGATTTTTTAACTTTTTGCATAAGATTTGTTTGAAAATTACTTTGAAGAAATTCAAAGGGCATAGTGAAGCATTATTATCAGTAACTTATGCCACGAGGAAAGAAAATGCAAACACCTAGTAAGAAACCTGAAATCACTAGTATGACTCATGAAGAAGAGGAAGAAATTCAACATGATATATCAAAATTACGAGACTAAGTGCAACAAATTTCACTTGCAAAAAAAGTAACAGAAGCTAAGATGGATGGTTTAAAGAAAGGCGTAGAAGCTAAGATGAATGACGTGGAAGATAAGATGAATGATATGGAAGCTAAGATGGATGGCATGGAAGCTAAGATGAATGGCATGGACGCTAAGATTGAAGCTAAGATGAATGGCATGGACGATAAGATGGATGAATTGAAGATAAATTTGAATAAGTTGCTACAAGAAATGGTCACTAATGGTGAAATGGTAGTAAAGGAAACTCATGATGAGAACAAACGAAATGTTAATCATGATTTCATAGACTCTAATGTTGAATTGAAGACCCACCATATTCCAAAAATCGATATGAGGAAGTTTGATGGCAAGGATCCCGCAACATGGATACTGCAGATGGAGTAATTTTTAGATCTCCATAATGTGCAAAACACACAAAAGGTACGTATTGCAACTTTATATTTGGAGCCAAATCAGTTTGTATGGTATCAATGGCTTTGCTCTCGCAAATAGATTGTCACTTGGGCAACTTTTACGGAAGAAATGACAACACATTATGAGGATACCAAAAGAAACACCTTTTTTAGCCAATTGATAAGTCTCAAACAAAAGGGTTCAATGATGGAGCACATTGAGGACTTCCAAAAATTGAACATAAAGGTAAAAGATATTCCGGAGGAGCATAGGATTGATGTGCTCATAGGGACTTTAAAGGATAATATCCAACATGAGGTTCGCCTTTGGAAACCTAATTCATTGGAGAAGGAATTCAGGTTAGCAAGAAAAATGGAAAGAAAAATTATGGCAACCAGGAAGCCTACCACTCACAACTATAAAGATGGAAGTGTTGTTGCCCCTAGACTTCCACAACATATAAGGTTGACACCACAACAATTGGAAGAAAAAAGAAAAAAAAGGGCTTTGTTACAGTTGTGATAGCAAATACACTAAAGGTCATAAGTGTACAAAGAAGAAATTATTCTACATAGATTGTGAAGAGGAAGAAGAAAAGGACCAAGAAAGGTCACAAGAAGAAGATATACTCCAGGAACAAAGCCTAGATAAAGAAGAAATGAATCCAACCATATCTTGTAATGCATTGGCTGGAATGACCACTCCTCAAACCATCAAGATAGAAGGAAAAAATCAAGAAGAAAAAGGTAATAGTGTTGATTGATTCAGAAAGTACCCACAATTTTATTCATTATAAGATAGCAAAAGATTAAATTGCTTCTTATATCCAACACCAGAGTGTCAAGTGATGGTTGCAAATGGAGGAAAGATAAATTGCTCTGGAAAGTGCCATAATATCAAGCTATCCATGGGAGAATATGTATTGACTAGCCCAATGCTTTCCATTCCAATGGGAGGTGCTGATGTTTTATTAGGAGTCCAATGGCTACAATCCTTGGGTACAATAGCTTTTAATTTTCAAGAACTTTTCATGAAATTTTCTATGGAAGGAAAGGAAGTTGTATTAAGAGGTATTGCAGGAAACCGGGAAAGATAATCAGCTCTAATGGTATGACAAAGCTTCTAAAAAAGGAAAAAAAGGTGTAATTGCACAATTATGTTCGCTAGATGTTTCCACATTGGAATCATCTATTTCTCCAGATCTCCAAAAAAGTCTTGGACAATCATTCCAAGGTATTTGAGACTCCCAAAGGTCTCCCACCTATTCGTGATCATGATCATGCTATTCATCTGATTCCAGGAAGTGTTCCTCCAAACACCAGGCCATACAGATATCCCTATGCCCAAAAGAGTGAAATTGAACGTATGGTTGCAGAAATGATAAAGGCTGGTATAATTCAAACTAGTCAAAGTTCTTTCTTTGCTCCAGTAGTATTAGTGCACAATAAGTATGGATCATGGCGCATGTGTCTGGATTATAGGGAGTTCAACAAGCTCACTATTAAGATAAATTTCCCAGTCCTGTTATTGATGAATTATTGGATGAATTGCATGGATCAATTTACTTCACCAAGTTGGATCTTCATTCAGGATATCATCAAATCAGAATGAAGACTGAAAACATTCCAAAAACAACATTTAGAAGTCATGAGGGTCATTATGAATTTTTGGTCATGCCTTTTGGCCTTACCAATGCACCTTCAAAATTTCAAGGGTTGATGAATTCAATTTGAAAACCATTCCTTAGAAAATTTGTGTTAGTATTTTTTGATGATATACTAATCTACAACAAGTCTTGGAAGGATCATGTTGAACATGTTGACAGGGTGCTACAACTATTGGAGGAGAAACAATTATATGCAAAAAGATCCAAATGCTTCTTTGGAGTCCAAGAGGTGGAATATCTGGGTCATATTGTATCTTATGATGGAGTTAAGGTAGACCCTAGCAAAATTAAAGCCATTAAGGAATGGAAAATCCCCACATCGGGTTGACAGGGTATTATCGCAAGTTTGTTAAGAATTATGGCAGAATAGCAACAACTATAACAACATTATTGAAGAAAGATTCATTTTCATGGACTCCGGAAGCAACAAAGGCCTCTGAACATCTTAAAGAGGCAATGTGCCAAGCACCGGTCTTAGCTACACCGGACTTCACAAAAACATTTATTGTGGAATTTGATGCTTCAGGAAATGGAATTGGTGCTGTTCTAATGCAAGATGAAAGACCCATTTCTTTTGAAAGTCGTCCAATCAAAGGGAAAGTTTTTACACAAAGCTATTTATGAGAAGGAAATGTTGGCAATACTCCATGCACTTAAGAAATGGCGACCCTACCTAATGGGAAGTCACTTCAAGGTAAAAACGGATCATGATAGCCTTAAATACTTTTTAGAACAAAGATTATCCTCTGAAGAGCAACAAAAGTGGGTCACAAAGATGTTGGGTTAAGACTTTGAAATCATCTACAAAAAAGGGAAGCAAAATGTGGTGGCAGATGCACTCTCAAGAAAGGATGAGGATGTGGAAGCATTGTTGTGCGACATTTCTATTATCCAACCAGATTGGATAAACGAAGCAAGAGAGGAATGGAAGAATGACGAAGAAGTGTGGGCACTTATTCGAAAATTACAACAAGATTCCACTACGTCTGATACATTTAGCTGGAAAAACGATTCGTAATGGTACAAAGATCGCTTATACCATTGAAAGAATTCCTAGCTAAAACAAAAGATTCTTATGGAATTGCACACTTCTCCCTTAGGAGGGCACTCAGGATTTTTAAAAACATACCACAACATTAAGAAGGAATTTTTTTGGGATGGCCTTAAATCAAATATTCAAACTTTGTGGCAGAATGTTTGGTTTGCCAACAAAATAAAGTTGAAACAATTAAGACACCAGGTCTATTAAAACCTTTATCCATTCCAAGCCAACGTTGGGAGGAGGTTTCAATGGATTTTATCACAGGTTTACCCAAGTCTGAGGGAAAGAGTGTCATCATGGTGGTAGCTGACAGACTCACCAAGTATGCACACTTTTGTGCATTATCACATCCATTTAAAGCCAGTACAGTTTCCACGGCATTTATGGAAACAATTCAAAAGCTACATGGAAACCCAAAGATTATTGTAAGCGACAGAGATCCCAGTTTCACTGGAAATTTTTGGACAAAATTATTTTCTTGTATTGGTACTCAGTTAGCTCATAGTTCATCTTATCATCCTCAATCTGATGGCCAAACTGAGATAGTAAACAAATGTTTGGAAGGATATATTCGTTGCTTTGTATCTGATAAACAGACACAGTGGGTCAAATGGCTACCTCTGGCTGAATGGTGGTATAACACTTCCTTCCATTCAGCAACAAAAATGACCCCATTTATGGCACTTTATGGGTATCAACCACCATCCATCACATCATATTTAAGAGAAAATTCTAAGGTTCAGGCAATGGAACATCGCAACGAACATCAACAACAATTCCTCCAACTCTTAAAGGATAACCTCGTGTTGGCACAGAATAGAATGAAACAACAAGCAGACCAACATCTCAGCGAAAGAAGTTTTGATGTAGGTGATTGGGTATTCCTACAGCTACAACCATATAAGAAAATGTCCCTCAAGCAAGCTAAGAAGGATAATAAATTATCACCAAAGTATTATGGTCC
>APFE031229401.1:7821-37115 GCA_000404065.3 Pinus taeda
TATACACGCGTTTAACTCAGGGCAATGTCGCGTATAGGGAATAAAACACTGTTTTTTAGATATATGACCAGGTCTGGAAGGAGGGGTTGCCCTAGGCCATGGCTGTAGCATCAAAAACCATACTGCTGAGATTTGGAGCTATAACACTTGGAAGTTCTACTTTCAGACGCTTAGTAGCTACGGGCTTGCATGTTGTCGAGCTGACCTTGGGTTGCTTTTTGTTATTTTGTTTTTCCTGTTGTGAGTTCAGATCCAAGTTGTCCTCACTCTGGTGTGCCGGTTTGTCACCTTCCTTGTTCCTTTGCCGCCCTTCATCATCCAGTGGGGGAGGCGCTGCGCCCTCCCCCTGGGCGTTCATGAAGATCTAAATGTTCTAGCTAGGAATGAAAAGTCGTGATGCCATCCGTATTTGCATGTCTTCAGCTATCTGTAGCGATCTTCCAGTTCATCGTCGAAACCATAGACTGCAGAGCCCGCGCTCATTTCTCCTCAGCAGTTCCTCTCTTCACTTAAATTTTATATATTAATTTTATATTAAAAATTGAATTAATTACATATCTCCATATTATATTATTATCACTTTTCTTTTTTCTTTTTTTAACAAAATCAGATTAATATGCAAAATCACATTAATAATCTATGCTACACTCTTCTAGAATCATCATTTGTAATTCATCATCAAGTGTTATTCATTATAAAATCTCACCTAAGAATAAAGTTAAAAAATGTAAAAATGAAATAAAATCTCAAAAGTCAAGATTAATAGTAACATTTTAAATGGAATTAAAAAACATTTTTAATAGAACTTCTAACCACAAATTAATTAATAAAACATTGGAAAGAAATTAAAGAATTCTAATAATACAAAATTAAATAAAAAATAAATTAAAAATTAAAAATTAAATAATAAAATAAAGAAATTAAATATATACTATATATATATATATATTATATATATATAATGAAAAGTTAAAAGTTAAGAAGAGTCAAACTTATAGAAAAATGAGATTAGGAAACAATATTCTAATATAAAAAAAATTAGACAAGAGAAAATTATATATTATATATATATATATATATATATTATATAACACTAGAAACAGGAGAGGTAGTATATTTAATACCTCTCACTAGTTTGTAAATATTTTTTTATTTACTTTTTATTACAATTATTTGGCATATTATGGGTTGATTGCAGGGCCTAGCCGTAAATTTAAATGTTTAAAGTTTATTTTAAATCTTATTAATAAGTTGGATATGGCACCCAAAGAAATTAAGGGGAAAATACATTAAGTGAAAGTTTCACTTCATGGGGACACATACTCACATACTTAAAGATAAATCATCTCAGTTAGGAAAAGAAAAAGAATCACATAGGGTAGGAGGAAACAATGAGGCATTAGAGAGGGGAGACTGGAAAAAGAATTTGATTCCTCAAACAAAATGTTGTCTACGAAAAGAGGAAAAACACTACTAGGTAAGATATTTAGAACTGGTTAGCCACTGGAATCCCTAAATCACACGTAAAATCTCTGATATCCCTTTTGGTCCAAAAAGCCTTACCACAGACATTCTGAGGGTTATGAAAATGTAAACTAGCAGAGGGGGAGAAATGGTAGTCGATACCATTCTTGTTGGATGGGGGAAATGATCTCAGTCCTCTATAAATCTACTCTTATTCTAAACCTTAGCATATAAGTATTTGATTGGTTGATTTCCACAAATAAACTTTTCCGTGTGAATTGCAGTGATACAGATATCTCTGCAGAGTTTCTGTTATGAGTTAGAGTAATGATTGGTCGTACTGGAATAGTATAACTTTCGTGAAAGGAATTATGTGATTTGATAGATTTGTTAGGAATAGGTTTGATATGGAAGATGTGAACTATTAAAGAATGAAGATTATATGTTAAATAATTCTCGATAATCATATATGGTTAGTATTGAACAGGTTAGCTCCAAATCTAATGGACACAAGCCGATTACTTGAAACAATCCCTGTTTTCTATAATATATATAAACCTATGCATTGGGAAGGGTGAATGAAAGATCCTGGAAATAGACCACGTCCTGCTTAACCATTGAATATTGGTAATAAAAATAACTAATAAGAAATGGGTAGAATGACCCAACTGGAAAATCTGGTAAGCAAACTTTCAATGAATCGATAAACACTGAAATAATCAATACAGGTAAGAAGTGCAACAAGAAAGGAGCCAACGAAACCCCGTAGTTACGAGCCACATAATCTACTGGTAATAGCAATTTTAATTCAAGAAAAGACCACAAGCATGTAACATCATTGTGGGCTAAGGTGCAGGTGCAAATTTTTGGAGACATTGAAAACTTCTCCCATTAATAGTGCCAACCGCTAGGACTAGGGTTAAGAAGATGTAAAAAAACCAGATATCTAATTGGAAGACAGTAATGAACAATACATTTATACAATAGATCACGACATGGCTGAAAACACAATTCTTTCCAAATTGGAATTATATGTGGAACAAACTATCACTGCCATTAAATTAGCAATGGCACCAAGAGGTGCAAAAGAACGTTTATAAGAAGAGTGGGTAATGTGGAAGACAAGTTTAAGAAAACATATTTCAAAAGAGGTGCAAAGGGGAGTGGGTCTATAACAAGAGTGGGTAATGTGGAAGATAAGTTTAAGAAAACATATTTCAAAAAAGGTGCCAAGGAATGCTTATAAGAGGAGTGGGTAATGTGTAATACAATGTTTAAGAAAACATATTTCAAAATATAATGGGTGTGTGTATTTTTTTTTGGATATGAGGAGTCCTGAATGTGGAAAAAAATGGTTAAGAAAATATATTTAATGGGTTTGTATATAGAATAAAAAGAATGTAGTTAATGTTGAAAAGTGTCATCTATACTGATTTTCCATGAACATCACCCTTCTAAGAGATGCAAAGCATTATTTTTTTTTTTATATGAAAGTGTTTTAAAGTTGAAAATTTGTTTTGGAAAATATTTGGTATAAATGTAATAATATAGATCTAATTTCCATGGGTGTGAGGAACTTTTTTTCAAGGATGATAATTAGATTAATTTTGCAATTGGCAATGTAGTTTGGAAAATGTTTGGTAAAGTTACCCTTTATAAATAATAAAATTTGCCATTTTTTCAATGAGTGTCATATTTACTTGGTTTACAAGTGCATAAGCACATATTGTATCAATGTGTTAAGTAGCACTAGTGGATGTGGTTCCCACTCATTTTTTTTTGTAGAGGAGTGTGGAAGTTGTAATTGTTTATCTAATTAGTTGGGTATTTCTATAAGTTAGAGTATATGATTGTTTTGGCCATTTTTGTGATTGATTTTGTTTGTGCTTTTGATCAAAGTGGCAATAGGTAGAATCCTTTAGAGTGGGAAAGGGTTCATTTTGATATGTTCATGCAACTTGTATTACAAGAACAATTACAATTTTTATTGAAGGCACCCATTTTTTGAACTAAAGCAGTAAAAGAAAAAGGAAATTAATGTTATTTAGCTTCCTAATAGATAAGTAAATATGTATTGTTTGCTATTTGTAGTAGCATTGTAGGAGTCTTTTCGTTTTGTTAGATGTATTGTAGTGTGCATTGTCTTATTATGTACGGTTGAAATGCTAAAAGATAGTTTGCATGTTGTGTATAGCATTTATTTGTTTGTAAAGTTTGGAAACCTGAGAAGATAAAAAAGGGAGGAAAGTAAGGGGAAAAGAGGAAATAGTGAGAAGAAACCAATGAGAATGTAATCAAAAAGAGGTGTGTTTATAAGACAATCACAAGTAAGAAAAGTGCTACAAAGAAACAAATTTGTGGTATCCATGAAAGCAAAAACATCCCACCGATGGGGGATAGGAAATGTTTGTATTTGGACAGCAAGGAGTTGTGTGTCCCCCATTTGAAGGAAACATGGGAGATAAATATAAGCTAGTGTGTTGCATCTGCAACACGATTTGAGATTCAGAGTTGAGACACCTTCTAGATACTCTGAGAGGAGATGCCTGTTTGCATCCCTTTAGTGTTTATGGATGAGGACATGCATTAAAGTCTTAATCCTTCGAAGACATGCATTAAAGTCTTAATCCTTCTAAGTAGTTGGAGAGTAGGCTGGAGAGGATAAAGCGATAAATTTGGCTAGAGTAGGAACCACAACTGTATATCTAAAAGAGTAGCCTCTTGTTCATGTATTTCTTTGCAAAATTGTAAGAGGTGGGAAGGAACTTGTATATCTGTTTTCCTGTTCAAGAAGTGGATAAGGTTATAAGTAAACATATATAAATAAATAATTGAAAACTAAAACATAAAATATATATAGCATTAGCATGCAAAAACCACAAGACAATAGCAATAGAGAAGGGAAAAAATAAACATGAATGTGAGTTTTTTTTTTTTTTAAAGAGATCTAAAAATGCATCAGGAAGTTAAGCTACATTGCATAGAATGTATTCAAGGAGGTGCCTGCATAGATTTAGAGGAAAGGTACATTTCTTCTCTTTTTCTACATATCACTTAAGGATTGTCTTGCATAAGTCAGTAGCATGAGAAAGAAAAAGCAAGAGAGATTTTAAGGTACTTCAATGATCTAACTCTAGATATGGCTGTAGATATGGCTGTGAATGTTAGGCCTTTCTAATCGTTGTCATCAATGTCAATGGACGCTTTCTCGAGGGCCATTCCTTGTGATTTGTGGTTGTTATGGCCCATTCCATGCTAAGGGGCATTTATGTGTGATAGCCCCTTGTTACTGGGGATTGGCACATAATTTGGATGCGAAATGTCTAACTGTGGACCTTTGTAGTGAATAAAATCAACAAACTCTAGATATGGTTGTGAATGTTAGGCCTTGCTGATCGATGTTAGCAATGTTGATTGAGGTTCATACCTTGTGATTTGTGGATTGTTGGGGCCCATTCCATGGGTAGGGGAATTTGTGTGCAATAGCCCCTTGTTATTGGGTGATTGGGACATAATTTGGATGTGAAATGTCTAATGGTGGACCTTTGTAGTGAATGAAATCAACAACAAGAAATGCTCAGAGTTCTGGGGGGCGACAACAAGATGCATAGGAGATAGCAGCAACTTTGCCAAGTGACCCAATAACAAGGCCTACTTCAACCCACAAATTGCATGTTAGGATGACTTGTTATCCAACTCATAGAAGTAATTTTGTGGCAAGTTATTCATCCTCTTGTGTGGCAAATGGCATTTGTTTCATTTGTTGGGTAGAGCAATGCATAATTGACATGTTCATTTTTTTAGCATGGCTTTATTGTGGAGAGCTACCGATGCATTAGTTGCATAAAGGTACACATCATTTTCGAAGGCTTGTTGCTCATAGGGTGGAAGTTTGGATTTTGTGCGTTCCATGAGAAGTTGCCAGTCATCTAGTGTGGGTGCTGAATTGCAAATATTGAAAAGGAGTTGTCAAAATGAAATCTGAGTAGCCCATGTGCCTTATTGGCGAAAAATTATTGAAAGTGTTACAATTGTATCAAAGCTTCGCAAAAGAGGATTTCCACAAGATGTTCCCACATACATTGGTGTATCTTTGACACGATGAAACTCGTCGAGGTCACATACAACAACTATTGGATGGGAATGCTTCTCGCAAATGGTCATCAATTTGAGCAAGAATTTTAGGGCCATTGAAGCTCTTATCATCATTGAGAATGTACTTCACTTGTTGAAGTTGTCCTTGAAGGTTTAGTAGGGATTGACCTTCAAGAGGTTGCATAGAGGATAAAGGGATGTGAAGGCCAGAGTGTAATGTAAGTGCATTTATGTGGAATGGTGCAACACTGCTTGCAACAAGTAAGAATAAAGGGCTAGCTCTATTGCGAAAGGGAGAAAGGAAGCCATTTTTGAGGCATTCAATCATGGAATATTTGTGGGTGCTAGTAGTGCCTTGTATAAGCATGTTTAGCGGTGGTTCAAAGGCATTGCTAGTAAAGTGATCTCGAAGAAATGATATTGAAAGCCATGTGTTGGCTTGGTGACAAGGAGGAAAGGGAATGCGTAGTTGGGGAGGGGATTAGGCATAGGTATGTGGAAGAGAGTTTGAATTCTATGAAGAATATGGTTGTGTCTTGTAAGTTTGAAGGGATAGTGGAATGAGCCCAATTATGGTTTGGATGGAAGTCACACTGGCCAAGCAGTTTTAGCTCATGAGAGAATATTGTTATTTCGGTGGAATTGGGAAAGGAATTTCCATTCATCCATGTCCATGGTGCATTGGGGGTCTCTTTGAACAAGGGAGTAGTTGGGAGAGGTGGGGGTGGGTAGTTCTGCAAGTGCACGATGAACATGCCATGCATGGTATGTGTGTTTAATCTCTTCCTAATATGTGACAATCGCCTCCTCATTTGTGCCAATATCATCTGGAAATTTATGGAAAGGAAAGGACAAGAGAAGTTAACTCCAATAAAAGTGGACATATAATTCTGAATTTCTAGATGGAATAGAGGTATAGCGATGAATGACACGTATGACCATGGAAGGGGAGATGTGTTTCCATGGTGATGTCTTGCGACGGGAGGAAAATGAAAATGACCAAGAATGCATGACTTCAATAAGAGACAATGATTCAAGTGAGGGAGGCCTTTGCATGTATGAAGTGATGAAGGGTGTTGTTGGAAGATGGCCATGCAAACTTTTCTCTTTACATTAAGGGAGACAAAAGAGTGGCTACATTTTTTTAGTGGGCATTTTTGGAGCATGTGGCATGTTTCTTGTGCACAAATTTCCTTGTTAGCAACGAGTTCAATGAAGAGTTTGTGAACGATAGTGAGAGTCAGGGTGTTGAGGGGAGAACTCATGGCAGGGTGGGAAAGAATTTGGTGGTATCTTTGTGATTTAGACTATGCTTTTGTTGCATATTTTGATATGTAGTTCAAAACGACATGGAGAGAAAGTATAGTGTGTAAGTGAATGTTGTCCCTCCAAATCACAAGAATGTGAGGGTTGTCGACATTAAGCTTGTCATTATTTCTAGTAGAATAATATGTTTTATGACCAAAAGTATTGATGTCCATCGAAAAGGAACCACACAATTCCCAAGGGACTCCATAGTGACATGATGTGGAATTGTTCATTTTGCAAAGGAGGGTAGAGGAATGGAAGTTTGTGTGCCTTTCGACATAGTTAACAAGCTCCTTGTAGTCTTGTTGTTCATTAGAAAAGAGAATTTCAGGTGTTGCAAGGAGGCAGGGATCATGAACTGATGTTCAATGGATTCTAGAATGTATTTGATGGAGGGGCCGAGGGTTCCAAGTAGTAATGTATGAATCCAAAAAAAAATATTAGCAACAACAACACTCTCTTCATAAATCCAATTGAGGTGATCCATTGTCGATGAACTTGAGAACCATAGGAAGCCATGTGGATGTGTAGATCCTCTACATTTCCATTCATACCTATGGGGAAAGAAAAGAAAACAAGTAAGAGGTTTGCATGAAAGAAATTGTACATAAAGGATAGAATACAAACAAGGGTAGTTTCAAACCTGTACCAAAAATCCTTTACAAGGAACCCTTTTAGCAGGACCTCTTCTAATAAGATTGTGAATCTGCATTGGACTTATAAAGATGCATGATGTGGGTTTGCAACAATGTTTTGGATTCTCCATCAAGATTGTTCATGCACATTAGATGGAGGTTTAGAAGGTGTGGCCATATGCAAGTCATGCCATTTTGTATTAGCTGCACTTAATGTGAAGAAGAAGGTAGGGCTACCTTGTTGAACGATCATGTCACTAAGTTCCCCTCTTGCCTTGGTCCAAAAAGGTTGGCTCCCTCCGAGGGAAGAGCCAAAATGGATAATTTGGTTTGGAATGGTTGAGTGGTGAAGTTGTTGAAGGTGATGACGAAGTTCTACAATGGTGGTTGGTGAATTATTTGCCAGGTCTCTTTTAATGAATAGAGATGTAGTTTCCTCGCTTCGATGGTGCATTATAAGGTTGTGCAAGTAATAGAAAAACCTAGGGTGTTGACCAAAATGGTTATCATGTTAGTGCATTAGATGCAAAGTGTATTCTTTCATATCAACTTTTGCAATTCTTGGTTGGTTAATCATGGTAGACCCAGTGGGGAAGAGGGTGGCGAAGGTCATGGAGATGCCCTCAGTGTTGTATTCATTAATTGGATAAAGACCAATAATGGGCCATTGAAGTGAATGGATGGGTGTGGAATTGGAAGATTCTATGTAGGCAAGTATTTCATCAATCTCAGTATGGGAATTTGGAAGAGTTGAAACAAAGGAGGATGGATGAAGGTCAGAAGGGCATGCATGGTGGTGTTGAGGAGTGGGGGTTTCAGCTAAGGGTTGGTAGGGAGAATGAGAGTTAGTCATGACATGGTGCAGAAGGGTGGTGACATCTGTAGGGACAACAAGTAAAGCAGAAAGTGCAGTTGGGTCAATCTGAACGTCAATGTAGTATGGATCGTTTTCTAGTTTGAATACAATGTTGCAACGACGTGAGATCTGCTGACAAAGAACTTAGAAGATGTGTGGTCAGAGGTTCTTTTTTTGACAACAAGTATATCTATTTCTAAGAGAACGTAGGGAAGGGAGGTGACAATGTTATTGATATCGTGAGGGAAGCTAATAGTATGGCAAGAATTTTTGTATTGCCCCCGCGTGCATGGGTAACTGGAAGAACTGGGTTGACACGAGTAATTAGCATCTCTTCAAACTAAGTAAGGTAGGAGAAGACCGTGGGTAGTTTTCCTAGGTCCATGTTGTTTGAAGATGATAAACGATAGATATTTTGTTCGGAGGCCCAACGGAAGTAGGTAACAAAGCCATTATGTTTTTTTGTTTTCATGGAAGGGTAAGATTCATTACAAGTACAATATTTTCATGGGGGTGAGGGCATCAATTCGTGCATGAAATCAATGATGCTCTTGTTGGAGACCGCTGTTTTGGAATATTTGGGAATTGGAAAGCAAGAAACATGGGGACTTTTTGAATAGGGAAAGCATGAGGAAAAGGAACTTCAAGGGCACGAACATGTGGGTCATTATGAGGAAATGGAAATGGGAGCAGAGGAGAAGGGGTGAATGGGAGGGGAGGGAGAGGAAAGGGGGGGAGGTATGGAATTTTGAGATGGGGTGATGTAAGGTGGTAGAGTAGATCGATGAGCGTTGTAGAGAACCCGATGACTCTTATTGATTTTGTCCCTGTAAAGTGCGTAGTGTCATTGTTGATGTGGTTGTCGTACATACGACACAGAAGTGGATGGCATAACTAATCAAGAAAGAAGAATGTTTACAAAGTCAGTAGTAGAAGTTGAATTTGAAGCAAAGGCAAGTATATCCTGCATGTCAAAGGGAAAGTAGTTTATGGAGAAAATAATGTGTTGTTGTGATGTAAGTGTATTATGTTTTTTGCGGCATTTGAAAAATATACAGAAAAAATGAAAACATTTAATGCACATCTGACTACAAACATGTATATTTGCAAGCAATTAAGCAATATGCACGATGAACAAAGTGAGGAACAATACATGTCATGTGCTAATTTGAGAGAGGATGTATTTTTTTTGTTATTTGGATGTTGTTTTCTTTTTTTTAGGCTTTTTGATGAATGAAAAGGGAGGTAGCCAAAATTTTGTGAAAGCTATGTAGGAACATGGAAAGAAATGGGTGGCTTTTAGGAGGGGATCATTTTATTGTGTTTTTGTGTATAAATCCAAAGTTTTTTCTTGTGATTATGTGGGCAATGCATAGTAGCATTCAATGGGTGTGTTATTTTTTGTTTAAGGAGTCACCACTATACGATAGGAGGTGGTGAGTATGAAACTAAGGCGAAATACATATTTGAGAGAACTGTTCTTTTTTTTGTTTGTTTTTGTTATGTTGGTTCCTTCTAATAATGAATAGTGGGATGTTCAAATGATTGGTAATTTTATTAGAATGGATATCGTGATGCATAGTTGGTTTGGATTAAAGGAAGATAAGTTTTGGATGCCACCATAATTTTAATCAATAGTTGTGTATGTTATCCATATTGAAAAGTTACATTTTAATTTGTGTATTGAAGATATGTTTGTTTTTTTTTTGTAGTTTAGATGAAGGGATTACCAAGGGTAGAAAATGTAAACGAGCGAGTGCCCATGTAGTTACAAGAAACAAATAGTTACAAGTAATAAGTGAATGTCGATATATTCATGAGGAGCAGTGCAAGTGAGCGAGCACCCATACAATTGTGAGGAACAAGTAAACATGATGAAGTAGTAATATACTTACGAGCATGAAATACAAGAGTAGCAAGTAATGTTCTAAGGGAGGTGCAAAACTAGGAGTAGATATAGAAGTTTGGACACAAGGTTTTTAACAAGGTATGCAGGTGTGTGCGAGGGATGGAGGAAATGATGCAACTGCAAGGGGGGAAGGAGTTGAAAATAGTGAAGGGGAATGGCATAGGAGGGAACACATATGCAAGGTTCAATGTTGAAGTTGGCCATAAATGGAGAAGGGGGGGGTGGATTTGGAGCACATGGGTGTATAGTGAAAGGGTGTGTAAAAAAGGAACATGGGGAAAAATAAGAGAGGGGGAAATTCCATGTTTATAGTTGGTGGGAAACTGTCCTCAAAGGGGAAGTAGTCTGTTGAATGTCACGCAGAAAAAGAGTGAACATGGAGGCAAATGGGAGCTCCTCATAGCACGTGAGGGTCAGAAGGAGGTGCTCAACATCATTGAAAGTGTCAATTTTTAAGGTCAATGTGAAGAGTAAATTTCTGATCTTTCACCTTGTTGGATATTTCCCTCATGGTTTCCAACTCAGTTGAGAGGAGGCTAAGGTCCTTTGTAGACATGCCCAAAAGTTCTATTGTGGCATTATCGAAAGCAACAACATTGTGTAGGTGGCGAGTGTAGTCATGCAATTCAAGTTGGATCACATAGCAGTAGTCACATTCTTGGAAGGAGCCCTCACATTTTGTACAATGGTAGGTGTTGTCGTTTTGGCAGGAAGCTTTTTTCCTGCATTTCACCTCGTAAACATTAAGGGAACATGCAAAAAAGTAGAAATATTCGATGTTGATAGATGTAGCTGTAGTACGAAGTGAAACCAACAGAGTTTTTTTGGTGCAATCCATTGCAATTTTTTCATCTATTGTTTTTGTTTTGATGGGTCCATTGGGTGTGCTTGTATACTTCTGACTAATTAAGGGTGAGGATGAGTTGATGGCTATTTCCTGGAACCAATGTATGAGTTGGCATGTTTCATCAATATCTAGATTGATAGTGAGGTAGGTGGTGGGGAAGGCCAACACTCTGACCATTAAACTCGATGACACAACCCCCCTTAATTGCAAGGACTGCAGTGGTTCGCACCATACAAAGGTTGGACAATTTGTGGCTCTCGGCATAGCAGTGTGTGCCGCAGAGGGTAACATCAATGTTGCACCCACACGTGTAACGAAGAAAGATAGTTTTTTTTGGATTCTTGAAGCCATCACATCTGCATATGATGGAAGTAGGGAAAGTTGAGTTGACAACACCAATAACATCAACAATTGACTGAGTGATGAAAGTTTGATGTATCGTCATGTATGGAGGGAGACACATTTGATGTGGAGAAGAGAAGGATTTAAAAATGTTGGTTAAAAATATTGTAGGTAGGGTTTGGAACCTTTATGGTGCCATTTTAAATGGTGTATATCTCGTCGATTTGAACGAGAGAATGAAGGGAGGTTTCCAAGTAATTAAAGGCAAACACGTGGATCACATCACCATCGTGGTCAATAAGGTCAAAGTTGATTGATTTCCCAAAGTCGTGTCATGTGTTGTATTTACAGAAGGGTTTTTTTGTGAGCACCTTGCCTTGGATTGACCAAAATTTGTGTGATGGGGTGAGGGCCTTGAAAGGTAATAGGTTTGCAATTGTAGTGGAATTGGCTATAATGTTTGGAGTTTGGGTGTCTACAAGGGGGTTCGATGATAAGACTAATGTAGTAGAGGAGGATGATCTCACATTGAGTGTTTTTTCAATGGACAAAAAGAGGGGGGTTGGCTCACTGAAAAAAGTTGCTGCATGTTAGAGGATTTCAAGTTCGAGGACACGTAGTGACATGAAAATAGGAAGAAAGAAAAATGTGAGTTAAGAGGGGAAAACAAATATCAATATATCAATTTCAAGTGAAAAAAAATGAAAGAAGAGG
This sequence comes from Pinus taeda, assembly GCA_000404065.3. Classification (NCBI taxonomy): domain Eukaryota; kingdom Viridiplantae; phylum Streptophyta; class Pinopsida; order Pinales; family Pinaceae; genus Pinus; species Pinus taeda. Next base: position 19,992 of record APFE031229401.1, read on the forward strand.
GGTAGAGGGGGTTCATTTCAAATGCATAAAGACCGATAAACGAATGTGCGTGAGCTCTTCCCTGAGGAGAAAAATGGAGCCGAGTTGCAGGGTTCCAGCTTGCGCAAGTATATTGTGGGAGGAAAGTAGCAAGACCTCATGTTTGTGCATCTTGTCAGAAAGATATATGTGGAAACGGGGGGTTACGGACCTAGCAAGGTGTATATGTTTGTTGGCGACAACATAAAGGACTGGTTGTAGTTCGGTGCAACCAACAAGAAACAATGAAAGTGCATTGTTTGTTAACGTTGTCTTTATTGTGAAGTGGCTTTGATGTTCGAAGAGAGGAGATGGAGGTAAAATTCACTTGTAAGGGTATAAGAACAAAGTTAATATGCGTGGTAAAATGAAGGAGAAGGCTACAACGTTTACTGTGTAAGAAACGAAGGGAGGGAGAAAAAGAAGGGAAAGGAGTGTAAGATATAAAAACACGGGTGGAAGAAGACGTTTGAAAGTGACGGGAACACCAGTAATGAAGAGATTGCATTTTTTTTTGTGCGATTTGACTGTGCCAAAGTAAAATGTTCCATGATTAAGAAATCGAGTGAAGGAAAAAAAATTCCTATCATGGAATCAATTTCTTTCAAGAAATGGATTAAAATGCTACATGATGACGCTATGAGTCCTACATTAAGGAAGACATGAAAAAGCTTTCAAAAAGTTAATTCGGGTATGAAAATGTCTAAAAAACCATGTTGAGTGCGATCCAACGAGAAAGATGAAGCATTACAAATATCATTGTTGGATAAAAGAATCACTGAACAAAAGAAATTTGATTGTTGTCAATATAATAGAAGATAGATATCACAGTTGGGTATAGTTTAAGTCTAGATTATGAAAACCTCCTTATGTAGAAGGAAAGAAGTTTTGGAGGAGAAATTGAAAATAAGGAATTGGAATAGCTTAAGCTTATGATGAAGTAATGAATGACAACCCTAAATCCTATGTAAGAAAGGGGGAGAGATAAAGTTTTATATTTGAAACTAGCCAAGTGTTTAATATGACCAAAGAGATTAGTGGATGGACTATTAGATACTAGTATATCAATTGCAGTGTTCAAACTTCCCAATAAGTGGTGGCCACAAGATTAGAAATGATGTCTCCTCATGGAAAGCGCTCCAACTTCTGATTCAAACAATGGGGCAGGGACTATAGACAATAAATTTACTGTGATGACAAGAAGAAACAAAATTAAAGTAGAATAAATTTATAAAATAGTTTCTAAAAGAAAATTTGTGATACTTTTATCAAGTCGATGCAAAATATATATTGAGGAAATAATTCCACCTCTACTCACAACAAATATATTCAAGAAATATTTCCACTTCCACTCACATATAGTTTGACATTCATAAAAAGATTGATAATTTGTCCACTATTCATTGCAAAACAATCACTACAAAACATGCCTCCCTCTCTGCACGATGAAAATTGTAATAGGAAGCATGATTGAATAATTAAATTTCAAGAAAATGAAAATTTCAAGAAAATCACTTATTGCCTTCAGAAGGGTTTCGCTCATGGATAAATTAAGTCTAAAGTAAAAGAGTGTAAACCAAACCATATTGGGAAATAACATCGTGATAAGACATGTACATGATTTATCCAAAGACTAAGGACAAGGAGGTTAGTAGCAATCGCTGGTAGGGAAAAAGCACTGATAACAACAAAAAATAAGTAAAGGAGTTCCAAGATGCAGTTAGCAGAGTTGCGAGAACAATGAATGGAATATTTGTATGAATTTATAATTCTAAGACCTTTTTTATAATTTTATGAATTTAAGAGCGTGTCAAAAAGTTTGAAGGATTTCATTTTTCAATTGCAGTGTTCAAATTTCCCAACAAGTGGTGGCCAGAAGATTAGAAACGAGGTCTCCTAGTGGAAAGCACCCCAACTTACTATTCTAACAATGGGGCATGGGCGATAGATAATAAATTTACTATGATGACGAGAAGAAACAAAACTAAAGTAGAATAAATTTATAAAATAGTTTCTAAAGGAAAATTTATGATACTTTGATCAATTAGATGCAACAAACACATTCAAGAAATAATTCCACTTCCACTCACAAAAAATAGTTTCAGAAAATAATTCCACTTCCACTCACATATAGTTTGACATTCATATAAAGAGAGCTAATTTGTTCACTAGTCATTGCAAAACAATCACTGCAAAACATCCCTCCCTCCATGCACAATGAAAACTGTAATAGGAAGCATGATTAAATAATACAATTTCAAGAAAATTCAACAAGCTACAATTTAGAGCAAATATCTTATTGCCTTCAGAATGGTTTGGCTCATGGATAAATTGAGTCTAAAGGAAAATCGTGCAAACCAGAAAATATTGCGAAATAACATTGTGATAAGACATGTACATGATCTATCCAAATGCTAATAATAAGGAGGTTAGTAGAAATAGCTGTTAGGAAGAGAGAACTAATAACAAAAAAGAAGAAGTAAAGGAGTTCCAAGTTACAGTTAGTAGAGTTACCATAATAGTAAATGGCATAGTTGTATGAATTTATAATTGTAACACCTTTTTTGCAATTTTTTCGATTCCAGAACCTATCAAAAGGTTTGAAGGATTTCATTCTCTATGTAAGTCTATTTAAATATTACAAAAGACCAATTTTCACTGAAATTTCTATTTCCACCTAAGCCTTTTTCACTGAAATTCATTTTGTATGAAATAAGTACACAAAAATTACACCTAAATCAACCTTATAGTAGAAAAAATAAAAAATAAAACATTTTCTAGATTTTGTGACAATCGTGATTACCTTTAAAGCCTATTGGTCTCTTAGAAAAGAGTTTTATTTCATCTTCTCAATACCTGAGACAAAGATGAATATTAAACCTATCAAAAGTTTCTAACAAGGAACGGTCCACGGTTAGAATTGTCAACTATTGCTAGAGGAAAATGCTTCAAACACGAGCCCAAACCCAAGGGAAGAAAATTTTAACACATAAATCATAATATTGAGAATATTAGTTCCATAAGATTCAATGAAAATGGAAAAAGTAATGAGTTTCATACTGACTTGATTAAGATTCATCATTTGGCTCTGGATTTATCTTCTTGTAGAGATTGATAAAAAGGATAATCATGTAAATGTTTGCCATGGCTTGAACTGGGCAGAAATATCTGAATGATTCCTAGTAGAGATATATTAATTGTAGGAAATATTCAATCCCAAATAAAGTTGGCATGTAAAAATAGGGATGGTTGAAACAGAAGTGCTACTAGTGAAACTATAAAAACAAATGACTTAAGAAATCTAAACATTTTTTTTTTTAGATTTTCCGATTCCATTGCCAACCTGTTTCTAAAAAGAAGGATTTTTGTCGGCGAGAAGACTCCATAGTCCTCTAACAACCAATATAAGACACCCTGCAACATTGTGAACCTTCAGAAGAAACACCCTCAATTGCTAGGCAATCTTTCCCCTATCCTTGTCTATTAGTTTTAATGAAAAATCTAGGTGTGAAACCTACAACATTCACCAATTGGGAATTTCCATTCTCACCACAAATGGTATTCCATTCTATGGATCTTTTACCAAAAGACAAAACTTTTTTTGTGTTAATAATTTCTTAGGGATAGATATTTTTACTATGTTGACAGCGCAACAATTACAATAAATAACCAAAAAATGGGAACGTGGTACTCTTGTCATATCAATGAGGTAGTTCCTGAAACCACCTTCTTTAACTAAGATCCATAGTTCTACTTACACATAACCCTTTCTTGGTATTGTTGTCCATAGCTTCGAAAGCCTGCATCTATTATGCAGTAACCATGTATATATAAATTTCATTTTGGAAACACGTTCTACACATAACACAATTATCTAACAAAGTGAAATGCAATTAGCAGAGAATGTGGCAACTACACACCAAGATAAGCAACTTGATGTGACCATTTTTGAATGAAAATCATTTTATATTAAAGAAGCACACCAAAAGTACACCTACAACAATTAGACAACCTAATTTAAAAATAAGAGTTTGATTTATGCATTTATATATAGCACAATAGACTGTTATCCAAAAAAATATCTATCAAGGTTATAGTAGTAAAGAGGCAAATAGCCATTTTCTCGAGTTTGTGACAATCCTGATTACCTTTAAGCATATTGATCTCTTGGAAAATTTTCTTACAGGGAACGGTTCACAGGGAGAAACGTCAACTATTCTAGCAGGGAAATGCTTCAAACACAAGTGCAAATCTTAGGGAAGCAAATTTTAGCGTAGAAATTACAATATTGAGAATATAGGTTCCAAACAAATTCAATGAAAATGAAAATAGTAGTGAGTTTCATACCAACATGGGAATTTGTACCATGAATCTAGGATAGATAGAACCTTCCTCCCCAACATACTTCAATTCAAAAGATTCATCTTTTGACTTTGGCTTTATTGTCTTGAGAAACTGATAAAAAAGAAAATGATGGAAATGTTTACCATAGATTGAAGTGGGGCATAAATGTAAATGGATGTGAATGAATCCTAGTAGAGATATATTAATTGCAGAAAATCTTCATTCCCGAATAAAGTTGGCATGTAAAAACATGGTGTCAAGAAATATCACCTATTTAGGTAAGAAAATGCTTGAAAATGCTTAAAACATAAGTGCTGTGAGAGAAACCACAAAAAGAAATGACATAGGAAACCTAAACAAATTTTTTTCTTCAGATTGTTCAGATTCCATCACCAACCCTTTTCCAAAAAATAGGATTTTGTCAACTAGAAGACTCCATAATCCAGTAATAAGAGAGGGAAGACAACTTGCAACACTTTGAGCCTTAAGAAGAAACACCCTCCAGTGCTAGGAATTCTTTCTTCTGTCTGTGTTTACCAGTTATAATGAAAATTCTATATTTTCAACCTACAACATTCACCAATTGGAATTTTCTATTCTAACCAAAAATGGTATTCCCCTCGATGGATCTTTGACCAAAAGACCAAACCTTGGTCCTACTAATAATTGCATAAGGATGGATATTTTTGTTATGTCAACAATGCAACAACTACAATAAGAAACAAAATGGGAACCTGGTACTTTTGTCATGCCAATGAGGTAATTCCTGAAACCTCCCTCTTTAACTAAGATCCCTAATTCTACTTACACATAACATGTTCTTGATATTGTTGCCCATAGCTTCAAAAACCTTTAGCTAGTATAGAGCAACCATATATGCAAATTTCATTTTGAAAACACAATGTACACATAACAAAATTCTCTAATAAAGTGAAATGCAATTAGGAGAGAATCAGATAGTGTTGGACATTCGATAAAGCAACACTCTCCATGTGTTTCGTGACATGGACTAACCACCTCTTGTGGATCCTTATCTCTTGTGATTCGATTGTTGACTAACACCAGCGGGTTTTGGTCTAATGAATTGTGATCCCCAACAAGTGGTGTCAGAGTGGGCGATTGTTGGACATTGGTTAAACCAACACTCCCCGTGTGTTTCGTGACATGGACTAACCACCTATTGTAGATCCTTATCTTTGGCGATGTGCTAGTTGAATAACACTTGCAGGATTTTGTCTAATGGAAATTGTTATTCCCAACAGATAGATGCACATCAAGATAAGCACCTAGATTCGTGAAGTGGCATTGAAGCATTTGTTGGAAGAAGCTTCATATTTAAAAGAATGGTGGGCAATAGTTGAAATAGCCTCAAAGATCCACTAATCTTGTTCATAAGAGATAGATTAAGCAAGAAACTCATCAATTATATATGAATAACAACAATTAAAATAGATTTAAAGGGATATAATTATCTAGAACTAACTTGAACCTTATTAAATTTTTCAATAGCAGCAACTCTATATGTAAAAACACTAAATTTCCAAGGCAATGAAGAACTTACAAAGGTTGAAGTTGAAATATAAAAAAGTTAACGTGGTTTCTTGGGAAATTTTGGTGGCACCATGTCCATAAGATTTACTTTTCCTTGACATTCATCCACAATTGTGACCAATTTGAAGTGCACTAGTCTTGACATTCAATTTGTCTCTTTTTGCATCCAATTTGAAGTTAAAATATATTTCTAAATGGAACCTCTACACAAAGGAACCATAACATTGGGATTGGTTAGAGTGACAAGGTCCAAAGTTTTATACGGAAGTTCATGCACATTAAAAGGGAGGGGAACCCACTTGTCACAATCTCCTCAACATCTTAGTAAGCAAGATACTATTGGTCCTTTCATATAAACTTATTGATATTGCCTTTAAATTTTAAAGGATTGTATTCCTTTTAGTGATTCACTAGGAAGTAGATTGTAGTTGGAACATAGCATTCTCTATATTTATAAAGTTGCAAAACACTCATAAGTATTATTTTATATTTATGGGATGTATTCTCCATTAATTGGTGATTTCTTTGTTGTGGCTACATTAAGCATTGTTTTATTGTTCCTCCGTTGTGGATTGTTCTCCCATCACTTTGAAGTGGTATTAGAGAAAAAAGAACTTGCCCCGAGGATAGATTGAGTCAAGGAGATTGTTGGGTACATTTTTCAAAGGAGAGGGATAGCCGCAGCCAAGGATATTACTGAGTAGAGTTTTCCAAGGAGAGAGACAACTCTAGCATTGGACTGGGCAAAGTGTAGATTGGAAAAATGAGTTGTAACTTGTGGGAAACAGAGCAGTATAGTTCGCCAAGGAATAAACTTGAATTGGGATAGGAAAGATAGAAGGAATGAGGAAATTACAAATATGTTGCCTAATAATGGCGAGGCTAGACACACTTAAGGCTTCAAAAAAGGGTAACTTCAAAATCACATGATGAAAGTGATGATAATAGTGGTGGAATAGTGATCCGAGTTGGAATCTAAGACATTGTAATAAAATGTGTAGTGATACCAACTCGAACCTGAAGACAATAAGAGTTATTTGTTTTGAAGTCCATGTTCATTAAAACATTCATAAAATTTAGAAATGGTGATGCAAGAGCTTCTTCCATGTATTGAAAGATACTTGGGAACTAGCTATGTGGTTCTTTGGCTGCAAATGAAATAAAAATTCAAAAGAGTATCAGACTTCTACTGGTTATATAGGAGGGAAGGCCGAGAGATTATATATCTGAGAATAGATGTATGAATTTAAAATTCCAAGACTTCTTTGTAGTTTTATGAAATCTAGAGCCTGTCAATAATTTTGAAAGAAATCATTCTCTATTTAATTCTATTTATATCTTACAAAAGACCATTTTTCACAGATATTTCTATTTCCATTTGACCAATTTTCATTGAAATTCATTTTGTATCAAAGAAGCACACCAAAATCACATCTACGGTAAGGAGATAACCTGATATAAAACTAAGAGTTTGAATTATGCCTTTATATATAGCACACTGGAATGATATCCAAAAAGGATATATCAAGCTTACAGTAGCAAAATGACAAATAACCATTTTCTGGAATTCAAAACTATCTTTGAAAATTCTATTTTCAAACACGTACCTTTCCATCGATGAGTGCCACCCTAAAACCTTTGACTTCCATTGCTGAAATGGACACCAATCGCAAGAAGAACTTGGTGTCCATTTCAGCAATGGAAGTCAAAGGTTTTAGGGTGGCACTCGTAGATGGAAAGGTACGTGTTTGAAAATAGAATTTTCAAAGATGTTTTTGTGTTCATGGTTGTATCAAGTTGCAGGAAGTCCACTGGGGACCATGTCCATTGACACATAACACCGAAGGTCTATGAGTCAGATGGTGATAAGGATGCCTAAACTCAAAAAGAGGATGAAAGTACATGTCTGAGATGTGCCGAAGGAAAATCTTACAAGGGGATCATTCCCCTCATGTAGAAGGTCCACATGTTTGGAGCAACTCGAGGGGTTTCGGATTCATGATCGAGAATATCATGTATACAGGTGGAAGAAAGCCCTCTATGGCTTGAAGTAAAACACCTCATGCATAGTATGAGAGGATTGAGAGCTATTAGATGAAGTTGAGATTCACTAGGAGTGAAACCGACCCAAACCATTACCCGAAGGTTGTGGATGATAGACCTCTCATACCAGCACCTTATGAGGACAACCTATTTCTGATAGGTGCACTCTCTCTGATTTGTAGAAGTAAGAGGGAGTTGGATTATGAATGTGGAATGATAAAGTACAAGCTTGTGACTACCTCGAGGATCTTAACTTTGAGAAGTTATATGGTAGTGATGTCGAACCAGATTTGGGAAATGCCTCTGAGTTTCATAAACTCATTCGCTTGATGTTCTTGGTGAACTTCCGTCCGGACAAATATTTTGTAGTTAGCATGGTGAGCTCATAATTGGTTGAGCCTCACTCAATTGGTGCCAAGAATCTTCTGAGATATCTTCAGGGCACAATCTCTCATGGATTGAGATACACTACCGGAAATATGAAACTCCATGATTATTCGAATACTCAATGGGCAAGCAGTGTGGAGGATCACTAGAGCACTTCTTAGTGCTGGTTCTCTTTGGATTCTACTTCGATATCATGGATGAGAAGGAAGAAAAAGTTGGTTTCTATAAGCACCATCGTGACCGAATACATATCTATGAGTATGATCTCGTGTGAAGCTGCATGGTTGCAGAAGCTCTTAAGTGCACTATTTGTACACATGATGAATACCATTGTGATTCTCTATGACAGCCAAAGGTGGGATTCGATTATTGATGAATCTCATATTCGATGATTGCTCGAGCAGATAGACATCAGATATTGAGACTGATGTATAGGTCGTAGACATTTTGTCAAAGCCTCAGGGAAATATCAAATCTATGACTTTCCCGAACAACTTGGAGTCACTGAGAGGCCTTCTTATAAGGGTCCTGCATGTTGCATGCATTGAGCTCTGGGAGCTTTGGGGAGATTGGGGTACTTACTGGAGCAACATATGACCATAGGGTGACTCACCCTCCCCCGCTGGTGTGCTATGGACAGGATGATTAGTTCCCCTATGGGATGGGATGATTAGTTCTCCCATGGCGACTGTGGACATGATGATTCATTCTCCTGTGGGCCAGGATGATTTGTTCTCGATCGCGACTGTGGAACAGGATGATTTGTTCTCCTTGGCGACTGTGAACAGTATGATTCATTCTCTCGTGGGCCAGGATGGTTCGTTCTCCGTGGCGACTGTGGAACAAGGTGATTCGTTCTCCTGTAGGCCAGGATGATTCATTCTCTGTGGTGACTATGGACAGTATGATTCGTTCTACTATGGGCCACGATGATTTTTTCTTTATGGTGACTATGGAACATGATGATTCATTCTCCTATGGGCTAGGATGATTCATTCTCCGTGGCATCCACTGACAGGATGATTTGTTCTCCTGTGAACAGGATGATTCATTCTCTTGTCAAGGCATCCTACCCATGCAGTCTCAGGCTCATGGGAAGTACCTCTCATCTGATCAATGAGTAGGGAAACGAGGATAGGGACCATAATAGTACTATCAATGGACGCGTCACTGTATCTATCATACTCCCAAGCTAGGATGACCTACATTGATCTGGGATCAATGATACTGGTCTGGGATGAGTGAGAGTGGTACACACTCTAGTGTCCATTTCAGCAATGGAAGTCAAGTTTCAGGTTGACACTCATCGATGGAAAGGTATGTGTTTGAAAATAGAATTTTCAAAGATGTTTTTCTGTTCAGGATTGTATCAAGTTGCAGGAAGTCCACTGGGGACCATGTCCATCGACACATAGCACCGAAGGTCTATGAGTTAGATGGTGATAGGGATGCATGAATTCAAAAAGAGCATGAAAGTACATGTATGAGATGTACTGAAGGAAAATCTTACAAGGGTAACATTCCCCTCATGTAGCAGGTCCACATGTTTGGAACAACGCGAGGGGTTTGAGATTCATGATCGAGAATCTCATGTATATAGGTGGAACAAAGCCCTCTATGGCTTGAAGAAAAACACCCCTTGCGTAGTATGAGAGGATTGATAGTTGTTAAATGAAGTTGAGATTCACTAGGAGTGAAACCGATCCAAACCATTAGTCGAAGGTTGTGGATGATAGACCTTTCATATCGACACCTTATGAGGATGACCTATTTCTGGCATGTGCACTCTCTCTGATTTGTAGAAGTAAGAGGGAGTTGGATTCCGAATGTGGAATGATAAACTGCAAGCTTGTGACTACCTTGAGGATCTTAACTTTAAGAAGTTATATGGTAGTGATGTCAGACAAGATTTGGGAAATGCCTCTAAGTTTCATAAACTCATTTGCGTTGATGTTCTTGGTGAACTTCCGTCCAAACATATGTTTTGCAGTTAGCATGGCGAGCTCATAATTGGTTGAGCCTTGCTCGATTGGTGCCAAGAATCTTCTAAGATATCTTCAGGGCACAATATCTCATGGATTGAAATACACTGTCAGAAATATGAAACTCCATGATTATTTGAATACTCAATGGGCAAGCAGTTGGAGGATCACTAGAGAACTTCTTAGTGCTGGTTCTCTTTGGATTCTACTTCAATATCATGGATGCGAAGGAAGCAGAAGTTGGTTGCTATAAGCACCATTGAGACTGAATACATAGCCACGATTATGATCTTGTGTGAAGCTGCATGGTTGCAGAAGCTCTTAAGTGAGCTGTTTGTACACATGATGAATACCATTGTGATTCTCTGTGACAACTAGAGGTGGGATTCGATTATTGATGAATCCCGTATTCGATGATTTCTTGAGCAGATAGACGTCAAACACTGCTTTATCTTGGATATGGTAACTCGATGAGCAAGGAGGCTCCATCACATTGAGACTGATGTACAGGTCGTAGAAATTTTGTCAAAGCCCCGGGGAAAGGTCAAATTTGTGACCTTCCCGAATGACTTGGAGTCATTGAGAGACCTTCTTATAAGGGTCATTCATGTTGCATGCATTGAGCTTAGGGAGCTTTGGGGAGCTTGGGGTACTTACTGGAGCAACACACGACCATAGGGTGACTCACCCTCCCTTGGTGGTGTGCTATGGATAGGATGATTAGTTCTCCTGTGGGATGGGATGATTAGTTCTCCCATGGCGATTGTGGACATGATGATTCATTCTCCTGTGGGCCAGGATGATTCGTTCTCCATCGCGACTGTGGAACAGGATGATTCGCTCTCGTGTGGGCCAGGATGATTTTTTTCTTCATGGCAACTGTGAACAGGATGATTCGTTCTCTGTGGTGACTGTGGAACAAGATGATTCATTCTCCTGTGGGCCAGGATGATTCATTCGTTATGGTGACTGTGGACAAGATGATTCGTTCTCCTATGGGACATGATGATTTGTTCTCTGTGGCGACTCTGGAACATGATGATTCGTTCTCCTGCGGGCTAGGATGATTTGTTCTCTATGGCATCCACTGACAGGATGATTCGTTCTCCTCTGGACAGGATGATTCATTCTCTTGTCGAGGCATCCTACCCATGCAGTCTCGGGCTCATGGGAAGTTCCTCTCATCTACTCAATGAGCAGGGAAATGAGGATAGGGGGGCCACAATAGTACTATCAATGGACACACCATTGTATCTACCATAATCCCTATGCTAGGATGACCTCCATTGATCTGGGATCAATGATGCTGATCTGGGATCAGTGAGAGTGGTACACACTCTGAGATTGACTTTGGGTCAGTGGAGGATGGTATGATACATCCTCAGTCATTTCTTCTTCTTCATAGTTCGAGCAAGAACCGAGCAGGACAAAGCAGAGTAGAGAACAACAGAACAGAGCAGAGCAGGGGTCAAGTTGTATAGGGCAGTGCATTTGATGGATGAATAGTAGGGACGAGCACACAAATTGCTGATGGAGTTCTCTCTAGTTGAGAGGGAGTGTTAAAATTGGCAACTAGGGCCAAACTCCATGTGGATCAGCTTATTTGTGACTACTAATATTTTTCCTAGATTCCTCTCATCGAGAGGTGTAGGACTGATCTAAAGATTATCCAATTCCGATAACTATTTATGGAGATATGAATTTGTTTTGACTATGGAGAAATTGTCAAAGTCGACTAGCAACTTATGTAGGCTGAGAAGCCCAACAGTCATGTCCATTCAACGTCAATGTTTTGCATATAAATACAAGGAGCATTCTCCTCATTTGGACACTTTATCATCACACACTTGGGATCTCTTCCTCTCTCTACTTGTCTTTGGGTTTTAGTAGGAGGAGAGATCCTAAGGGATAACGCTGCCCTGATCCAGAGGGAAGAAAGCTGGAACTGTCAGAAAAGCTGAAACTGTCGGAAAAGCCGGAAAAGCCAAAACTTTTGGAAAAGATGGAAAAGCCGGAATTGCTAGAAAAGCCAGAATTGCCGAAAGAGATGGAATTCCCAGAAAATCTGGAAAAGTTGGAGCTGCCGGAACTTCGGGAAAAGCTAGAATTCCTGGAAGAGCAATAAAAGTCGGAAAAGTTGGAAGTGCCAGAACTTTCGGAAGAGCCGGAAGAGCCGAAAAAGTCGGAACTGTCGGAAAAGCTAGAAAAGCTAGAACTGTCAGAACTGTCGGAAAAGCTGGAACTATCGGAACTACCGGAAAAGCCAGAACTACTCGTAAAGCCAAAAAATATAGAACTGCCGGAGCATCTCTGTTCGAAGGAGAGTAGCATGCAAGGGACAAATAAGTAACATTGGGACAACTGTATGGTACTTAGCAGCAAATACACCAAGCATGCAATGTTAAAGCTCACATGCAAGGACAACTAGCATGCAACAACAAGCATGCTAAGGACAACATGCATGCTAGGGACAACAAGCAAGCAAGGGACAACAATCAAGCAAGTTGCAGCCAACACATAGGTCAGGATGGAAACACGGTGCAGCAATGGCACATAATGCAGTACAGTGATGGGTATAGTCATGATTAATGAAACGTGATGAGATGCACCATAGTGACGATGGGTGCAGCATGGTGTAGTGTGGTGAGGTGCAACATGATGACAAAATGCAACACAAAGGATAGGTGAAGGAGTCACCTTGGAGAATCAGTTGAAGCAGAATGTCTTCAACTGATCTCATGTATCATCTTCTTAGAGATGATCTATGTTGTTATCTAGATAAGTTAAAGTGTTGACTTCTGTTGTAAACGTACTTTGTTTATCTCTAGCTTGAATTATTGGTTTTCTTTGGCTCTAAGCTTATGATTTCTTTAGATCCAGGCTTATTTACATTTTACCATACACATTTTCATAAAGGCACAGAGAAATACAAGATTCAATAAATTTTGTCACAAGTATAGACAAGTCACCTGTTGATTTCGAAAAAAAATTCTTAAGGTCTTTGATGTTCAGGATCCATGATTTTCCTAGGAAATAGATGATTTTCATGAAACAACAACAAGTAATAATGCACCCCACCTATATTCAATATATACTAGCACCTACAAACCACACTCCAGTGATAATTGAATCACTGAATTGAACAAAGGCCATGCTTCCATGAGTGTTCAATGCAATTTAATAAGGTTGGGAGCCTTTAAAGAAATGGAATGAGGTGATAAGCATGATGAGCATGGGGAGGAAAATACCTAGGAATGGGTGGTCATTTCAAGGAACTACCATAAGAAAAATGGATGACCTAGTTCAGGCACAAAAACCAACAACAACGTACATGGGCATGGAGTAAGTACTAGGATGAGGCCATGGGTTATAAATGGGCATGGAGCAAATACATTCTTGAGCAAGCCCTATAATTTCCCAAGCTAGTGTTCATGCTTCTCATGTGATAGGTGAAGACATGGTAAGCACTTTGACAAAGGTGACTACCACTGGAAATTTGTGACTTGATATACTGATTATGGTTCAACCCTCTAAAATGAATGGCTTTCGTACTCTTAAATTGTCACTAGCGTTCTGTTTCTCGATATATGGATTATGATTCAACTAGCTACTAAAATCAATCGCTTTCAAAATCTTAAATTTGCAAAGTGGCACAGGCCATTTCTTTATGGCTGGTTGGGTAAAGTAAAGTAAACCCTATTATGTGTTTTTTATCCCACTATGCCATGTTGTAGCTCTATCACTGTTGACTTTACCTCTACACGATCATTCCTTGGTTCTGGATATTTTGGATAAATGGGTGCTTATTCAGTGGCACCTAAACTTGCCTCCCCCGTCCTTATTCTGGTCATACACTCTCATGAGGTCTCCTTCAGTAGATGGCTATGATGATGTCAGGGCAATCTCCAACAAAGTATTCCTCTTGCCATGTTAATTTTCATGAGAGCCCTATAATTTCTCACTCCACTCCTCATCCTTTTCATGGGGTAGGTGAAGACATGGGTAGACCCTAGCTGTAGATGGCTATAACTACATGACAACAATTGTGAGAGCTTTGGACCACAACTTTCCTGTTGAAATACACAAGGCAACTTCCCTTTACAGAGTCCACCACTGAGCTTCCCTGTTGACAGTCGATGGAGTTCATGCAAGAGTTCCATATGGAAAATTACAATTGGGCTAAGGAAAATGCAAACCGAGGTCTGTGATTGGCTCCTGTGAACAGTTTGCCAACCTGAAGCCCGCAGTGAAAGACACCTATGGGCTTAATTAAGTGGAAACTCTACCTGCATGGGAGAATAAAATTATTGTGGCCAAAAAACCCCTAATGTTTTCCAAATAAGGATGTATTGAAAGAATAAAATGTACTACTAGTAGTGGTCAGTAAAGAATGGTTATGTTGAATGAAAACCCAATTGAGCTCGAAGCTCAAGCCTAATTGCAAATCTTTGAAACCAACAAAACCCCTAGTTGAATTCTAAGAGCTCTTGCCTCATTCTTAATGGAAATAACATGCAGAGAGGAGAACAAAAAGGGGGAATTCAAATTAGAAAATAAAAATGGAATCCAAATAACTTGTAATTTGCAACGTTTCTCATGCCCTCATGAGGAACACATACCTGGTCAAATTATCTAGAGCAAACCTAAGAAAACAATAAAATTTAGGGAGAAGCGTAAAACTTAAATTCATTGCAGAAAGGGTTACTTGAACTTGGTGTCCAAGGTTTGCCAATAGAGAAAGAGAAATTTTTGTGTGTACAGGGAAGCGAAGTTAACTTAGCATGTGAAATCCTAGAGGGTTTGGATAAAATGCACCGAAGAGAAAATGTCAACTTATGTGCCTCGTCAGAATTGAAAACAAGTTCGCACGCATAAGAAAATATTTAATAAATGAACCCTAGTAGCTTGGTGTGAAAAACTAATAACACAACAAAGGAAAACGATAAGTAATAGTATAAAGACAAACAGCGGAACTTCGAGTGACAACCTCGCCAACTGTAACACAAAATAGAGATATCTCAGTTACGTGTGGAGCCAAGCCATAGGTCTTTCTGGTAAAGAAATCAACGAAGGCTTAGCGTGCTCCTAACCACGAGATGGTGATAACAGAACCCTAAGATAAGCCTATAAGATTGGGTAGAAATTGGGCTTACGACTTCAACCCAACAATTAAAACCTAAACAATCAAATAAAAACTTGAAACAGTTCCGCAAAATGTTGGAAACCTGAAATGTATCAACCAACGTGTTACCTATGTAATGTATAGGACCCTGCGAAATTGAAACCCATCTGATTCCTCTGATTCCAGGACATGTTAAGAGAAACAATAACAGTCTTGGAGTTTTTAGCGTTGGAAGAATCTCCGCACCTCTATAGAATTTGTAATTTCTACCAGGGGATCCTAGTTACTGGTAATGTTTACCAACACCTGTGGGTTTTGGTGTAAGGGAAAACCGGTTTTGGTGTAACCGCAAACACCTGGTTTTGGTGTAACTGCAAACACCTGAGGGTTTTGGTGTAACCTCAAACCTCCACATGCCCCAGAGTTGCATTTGAGCTCCACATGCCCTGGAGTTTCATTTGAACCGCAAACACCTGAGGGACATGTTAAGAGAAAGGATAGCAGTCTTGGAGTTTTTAGCGTTGGAAGAATCTCCGCACCTCTATAGAATTTGTAATTTCTACCAGGGGATCCTAGTTACTGGTAATGTTTACCAACACCTGTGGGTTTTGGTGTAACCGCAAACACCTGCGGGTTTTGGTGTAAGGGCAAACCGGTTTTGGTGTAATCGCAAACACCTTGTTTTGGTGTAACCGCAAACACCTGACGGTTTTGGTGTAACCGCAAACCTTGGTGTAACCGCAAACCTCCACATGCCCTAGAGTTGCATTTGAGCTCCACATGCCCTGGAGTTGCATTTGAACCACAAACACCTGAGGGTTTTGGTGTAACCGCAAACCTCCACATGCCCCAGAGTTGCATTTGATCTCCACATGCCCTGGAGTTGCATTTGAGCGGGTATTGTAAAATCACCGCACCTCTATAGAATCTGTAATTACCACCCTGAAGATCCTAGTTAGTTATTGGTTTGTAAAGTTTACCAACACCCGCTGGTTTTTCGGAATTACAACTCTGCTACAACAACTGAGCAAAGAGAATCACAATGAGGGAGGTAGTTACCAAATGCTAACTGAAACACTCCCCACCCTCGCTGTAAACCCTAAGCCGATGAACAACTGATTGAATGACAAGTCAATAGTCTATATAGGTGACAGCTCAAATGATGCCAGCAAACTGAGTGATAAATCATTCAAATTAGGGAAAACCATGCTTCTATTAAGATCAGTACAGCCAAAATAAATTCTAACCAACAAATTACCATATTTGCATCCTCGATAGTGTATATGAAATAAAACATTTTAGACCCCTCATCCCACATGGGTGCGGGGTATCATAGCCCTAACCACATAGTTACCATGGTAAGAAATTGTACATAAGTAGTAAGAGTAGAGTTGTGGAAGGACCATTCTATAACATTTATTAAAAGAAATGAACCAATTTAAATTAAAAACAAATTAATCAAAATGAATACCGAGTATTTATAAGTTGAAGTAAAAGAAAAATAAAAAATTATTTGACAAGTAAAAAATGGACCATGCTATAGCCTTTATTCAAAGAAATTAACGAATTTAAATTAAAAACAAATTAATCAAAATGAATACCAAGTATTTATAAGTTTTTTCAAAATAAAAATAAAAAAATTCAATAAAATTTGACATTAAGTATAAAAAAATAAAA
>APFE031229407.1:31961-52385 GCA_000404065.3 Pinus taeda
CTCTCTTTACCAGGAACCCGGCAGGCAGGAATGAATCAGTTAGTAGAGTTCTAGTAATGGTTCTACTAGGTCTAAGGGAAGGGCTAATAAATGATCCCAATCCCAATCCCACTGGCCATTCCCATGTTGATTCCGATTTCCATCCCACGATCCAACGATCCATCCGTGGGTTCTAAGGTCTGATAACTGTCCCTCCAAAGCCCTCATGGTATAGGGCTGGTAAAGTAAGTATTTCTGGCGGGTGGGTAGTAGTAAGGTATATGGGTCCCCTGATCCCCTACTGCTACCTGGCTTCATGTTGGGCAACACTCCAAGGACTAGGGTGGAGGAACAAATAGTAAGTAAAGAGTGGATATAAGAAATCCTGTACCTCTGAAGATTTCTTCGTGCAAGTGTGATAAACAAAGCATATTCTCCTGGCTGTCTGAGCTGATAATTGCCCTACCTTTCCACATTCACACAAATGCCTCAAACAAAGATATAGGAGCATCCTTAGGACAAGTTGAAGATACGGTACCGTATGCTATATATTTTTTCAGTAAAGACCTGTCCAAGGTAGAGTTAAACTATACTGTAACTGAGAAATAGCTCTTGGTCGTAGTCCATTCCCTAAACAAGTTCAGACACTACATCACTGGCTATCAAATATTCGTGCATACTGATCATGCTGCAGTTAGGTATTTGATGAATAAACCTAATGTAAATGCTCGTATCATTAGATGGTTCCTTTTATTACAACAATTTGATTTGACCATTGTTGATAAGCTAGGTAAGGAAAATGTTGTTGCTGATTTTCTATCTAGAATAGATCTGCTTGTAGGTGAAGAAGGGATGGTGGATGATCAATTGCGAGATGAACACCTATTTGCTATTTCAGTACTCTCTCCATGGTTTGCTGATATAGCAAATTATTTGGTTTTAGCATAGTTTCCGCCATACATATCCTCAAAACAGAAGAGCAAGATCGTGAGGAAAAGTGCCCCATTCACTTGGATTGGGGGAAATCTTTTTAAAATTGGCCCAGATCAGATTTTGAGGCGATGTGTCAGGGAGGAGGAAGTTTTTGACATCGTCCTAACCTGTCATGATGGGCCTTGTGGGGGCCACTTTGCAACAAAGAGAACCGACTTCAAAATTATGTAGGCAGGGTACTATTGGCCCACTCTTCATCAAGATGTCGGGAGATACATCAGCTAATGTGACAGATGTCAAAGGATGGGGAAACCTACTCCAAAGGATGAGATGCCCTTGTAGCCTCAAGTGACTTTCGAGCCATTTGAGAAGTGGGACATGGACTTTGTGGGTCCTATCAACTCTCCTTCAAAAAAAAAGTCCTACATCATTGTGTGCACGTATTACCTGGCCAAGTGGGTGGAAACAAGGGTAATCAAAGTAGCAATAGAAGAAAAAGTAGCTGAGTTTTTAAGGGAAAATATCTTCTACAAGTTTGGCTACCCGAGAGAGTTGGTTACACATCAAGGGAGTTAGTTTACCTCCAAATTAGTTGAATACTTGCTCACACACCACAAGATTAAGCATAGAACTTCCACCCCTTATCACCCACAAGCAAATGGACAGGTGGAAGTCACTAACAGAGCTTTGGAAGAGATTTTTACTAAGGTGGTGGGAAGCAGCAGAAAAGATTGGGCAGACTAATTGGTTGAGGCAACCTAGGCCTATAACACTACTTGGAAAACTACAACAAGTTTCACACCCTATGAGCTGGTCTATGGGAAGAAGGCTTTTCTATCCATAGAATTTAAATATAACACATTGAGGATGGCAGCTTAGCTGGACCTAGACCTCAACCATGCACAAAAAGAAGGATTGCTTCAACTAAATGGATTAGATGAACATATAATGCAGGCCCTTCTCCACTCAGAGGTAGTCCAACTTCAAAGAAAAATATGGCATGACCGACACCTCAGAGAGAAACAATTTTAGCCAGGAGATTGGGCATTGCTATATGATTCAAGATACAAGGATTTCAAGGGCAAGCTGAGGACAAGATGGTTGGGAACATATATAGTGGAAACATGCAATGACAATGGCTAAGTCCTTATTTGGACCATTGATGAAGAAGCCATCCCCATGCTCGTCAATGCGCATAGATTGAAGATCTACAGGAAGCCCCTTTCCAAGCAGGAGTTCATTGAGACTCTTGGTAAATCAGTATTAGTAGTGGAGTAGGTCCCTGTCTCCACTCCACCTACACCATGAGCAAAAAAAGAAAAAAAGAACAAAAAAAGGAAAAAAAAAAACAGAAAAAAGAAAAAAAAAAAGAAAATGGAATAAAAGATGCCTGGGTGAAAACCTCTTAGAGGTGCCCCAACTATCTCAGACCAAAAAAAAAAAAAAAAGAGAGAAAAAAGAAAAAAGAAAAAAGAAAATAAAAAATAAATCTAATTTCTTTTGAATAAATTGCAGGTTGCAGGAAGGTCATTGCATGTTTTAGGAAGATCGCACAAGACAAAGACAAAGGACATGACCAGGTTGCATGCATCCCTCACAATCTATTCCTCCATCACCGTTACCCTTTTCCAAGTTTTGGTCTCATTTGGTCTGAAATTTCGCATCCTACAGGAATCTCGGTATCTTCTACGGGAGGATCATGTAGAATTTACAGAAAGGCCAAAATCAATCTCAAAGGAGGACCCGAAGGTTGGAAATCCGTCTATGAGGCCTGTGGACCTCCCTGCCTCCATCCATTGCCCTATATCACCTTCCCATCTATGTACACCTTCATTGCACTTGTTTTTATGTCCCTGCACAGTGACACACTAAAATTTTGTTTCCTTCATGTTGCAAACAAAACAAAAAAAATTAATGAAAAATCAAAGTAGCAGCCTTTTCACTCACCCTACCTGATACCTTCGATTTGTGATTCCCTATCAGTTGAGACACTTGTAGTGGCCAATCTAGGGTACTAGATTAGACTAGATTTATTATCGACCTCGGTAAGTAAACTTCGAGGCGTGTGCCTAAAATCTATAGACATAAAGGATTCCTAACTAAGTGTTTGTGGTGATAGGCGACAGTACTTCTTTACAGAAGGTTGAGGTATGTTTCCTCTCACTTTAACACTCAGATTACCTAGATTATCTAACTGTCTCAGAGGTACAAAGTATAGCTAGACTAAGATTTGAATCCCCTTACAAGGATGTTGTGCACAAAACTTTGTCTAGTTAATACTGAAGCACTCATAAAGAAATAAAAAACACACCAAACTTTAAATACATAAACAAATAGAGTTTATGGAAATGCCTTAAAACATAATGCTGGACCAAATCTCTTACAAGACCTGATTCAATGATCTAACAATGATATCTTTAAGCAAGCACCATAAATTCTATTTGGGAGAAATCGTAATCGAATTGACAAAATCATGAGCATGGAAATAACATCAACAGTATGTGTTCTATGTAAATTTAAGAGCTATGGAAATGACATTAAATGACATGCATTCAAAAGCAAGGGAAATGCGTTCCATGTAAATTCAAAAGTAATGAAAACGAAAGGCAAAATATACCAATCCACGCAAGGCCTGTCCACTTTTCAATGGTACATTGGAATGAGTTCAATCAATCAACAAGATTAATGCATAGACAATGCTGGAGTGAAATCGTAATTGTATTCAAACACTAAGAGTTGCAATCATATATATGAATTTGGTTCTTCAAAACAATACACAGAGGTAATCATAACTTGTCCTGAAAAAAAAAAACGATACAGAGTTTTTATCTGCCTTCCTATCTTGAGTTGAATGCACATTCATTGAAGCAGTTGTTCCTGCTTTTACAGTGGAATGATTTGCGGTCATTCTAAGATGAACCAGTTTCCGAAAAGACAAAACGAAACCGATTTAGAAACCATGGCTTTTATCGCCTTTGTAACCAAAAGGCTGGAGCTTGACCCAGCATTGACCGCCTAAGTAGGAGCTTTTGATCTGCTGTAAAATCAATTTTTCTTCATGCTTGTACATTCAGGAGCTCATCCTTATCCACTACTTTTGCTTGCCTATCATGCCATGTGTCAGATGATAAACCATTTACAGGATGTGATATCTTCCTGAGACCTTTTTGTTAAAAATTCCTAATTTCTAACATAAAAATTCATAAATTAACCTTAATGCAGACTAACAACTATAACGCTATTAACTAATCAATTTCGATGGATGTAAAGGGGTCTATGAAGGTAAAAGATAGGCAATTGATGATGTTTTTAGATGAAAAAGAGGGTAATGGAATGGTACCAACATCTCCCCCAAGCTTAATGTCTTAGCATGTCCTCATGCTAAGCTTGATGTGCTCCCTCTATACTCTGTCCCTTCCTGAACCTCTGCTACCTTCAACAATACATCTATGTTCTTTTTAGCCTGGGATTCCTTCTGGGTGTGGAGCTCATGCTTCAAACTCTTGTATTTCTCCTTGATGGCTTTCTTTTGGGTATACCACTTGGTTGCCCAGTTACAAATGTCAGCCTGTTCAGTCTTGAGCTCTTTAATTTGCTCCTTGAGCTTTTCATTCTTCTGCTGGGTTTTCTTACTCTGAATTTTTAACATCTCATTCTCTTTTTTAATAACTTTTTCCAGCATGTTGGCTTCCATCAGTTCTTCCTTTAATCTTTCAATTTGCTTCTCCAACTTCCTTTGTTTCTTAACTACAGGTGGTGACTCCTTTCCTTGCCTATTATTGCTCTCAACCTCCACTCCGGCTTCTTGTCCATGCTATGAGTGAGCACTGCTTTCGATATCCATCGGTGCATGTTCATTGGATTCAAGTTGATATTCTTGTGACTGGGTCTTTTGTGCTCTCGTGGATCTCCTTGTATAGGTTGTGAAAATTTTGTCCTGCTCCCTTTTCTGGGCAGCTTCTTGTCTCATTTTCGTCATCCTCACATTGCTACTGGGTGGAGGGACATCATTTGATTTATGCACAAGAATCTATTCGTCAATGTCAAGCATGTATCCTGAGTATTCGTGTTGCTCTTGCTCTTCTTTTCTATCCTTGATTTGATTGGCAACTAGGAATTCCTTCCATGTCTTGGCCCTTCTTTGTACTTCAAATTCAACGAGAATCTTAATTAACCTAAAATGATAGAGACTCTTGTCCTCATTACCTTTCTACTTTTGAATAGTCTTCAACATCTTGGTCAATCTTTGCAAGAGGAAATATAGTAAACTCGTAGTGCACTGCCCCTTTAAATGTAGCGGGAGTTTAATATGGTAGAAATAAACTATGTTATATCGATCCTCGCATGTAACAAACTTTTGGATGATATAAACCATCTCGTCCCATGGATGTATCAACCAGCTCCTTGGGACCCCCTTCTTCCAATTAACTGATGAAATCCTCGACTTGGACATGAACTGGGTCCATGACTTCTCTTTAAACTGTTTAGTCTTGAAGTAATTCTCTCCTTCTGGGCTGATCCTTAAGGACTGTGCTATAGTGTCCTCTGAGACTCTAAATGAGAAATTACCTGTCAGTGCTTTCTCCCCATTGAATGTAAAGGAAAATTGTTTAGTCACTTCCTCGTCGTTTCCATTAAACTTTTCCAAGAAGAGTAGCCACTGTTTATCTCTTAAAATTTCAATGCAGTCATCGTGGTACTGAGAACTATCAAATGTGTTTGGTTCTACTCTATTAGTCATTTTACAGAAAATTCTTGCTCTAACCCTCTTCGTTTATGCTTATTAATCGAACAAAGTTATTTTAGTTTGTTACCTTTGTTTTTCGCTCCACACACTGACCTGGTGGCGTCCTCTGTTCTTCACAATCAGCTCCTGATTGATGATTGGCCTTGAATTGTGGCGGAGATAGAATTTTTGTAAGCCCAAACACTGTGCTTTGCTCTCGTAGCACTTGGCGTTCTCGGCCTTTGTTCTTTTTTTTGAAAATCACAACACTCAATTTATAATATGGAACATACTTCTACAACTGAGAATGAAATAGGATTTAACAATCGACTTGACCCAATTAAATGTAATGATAATAGAGCATACTCATAGTTTAATGACGGGGAGTAGCTGTACTGGGTTGTACAAATACCATCATGAGAATGTCGCGAGCATGTATGAAGTACTGGGGCTATAAATAACGGATAGTCGCTTTGCATGAGTCGACTTGGTCAAGCGATCATGTCATAAGTTGGTCGATTCAAAACAAATCAATGCATGAAATCGTATAACATTTGGCTTCCCGAGAGTTCACCACCTGTCCTTTGTTCATTATCTCTTGGCCGACTAAGGAGATGTTAGACCGAGAGTAGTTTCGATGGCTGATAGGGAGTGAATAGCAAGGCTGGGAGGGTGGTGGGATAGCAGATTAGAAAGCGTAGGAAAATATGGGGATATGATAGAGCGTTGAAACATGTAGGGATTAAAAATATGATGAGAGTGGTGGATATGTGGGGAATTTTTTTGAAATTGATTATAAGCAATTACAGTCATTACATTTAACACTAAAGTAATCTAAGAATTTAAATGTAAAAAATAAAAATGATAATAATACTTTACACTTTTATTGATTGATCAAGAGTTGAGTTGGCATGCATAGATATGATTTCTTGTTCAAATGTGATGAATCTTTGCTGTCATAACAAGTCCCTCTGGGATAAATTTGGATGCAACAGGTCCCTCTGAGATCTGGATAATGTTCGCACAGCCTCTTCGAAATCTGAAAAAGACTATATGTGTGCAGCTTCTTTGATCTTTGATATTTGATGGAGGCTTGGTGACAAGCAACCTTTGGATCTTTGCTGAACTATGTTGAAGCTTTTGCTGAAGTGGCTTGAGGTAGCAGTCTCTAACAGGTCCCTCTATTGTTGGTGCTGGTATCATGGTATTCTGAACAGGTCCCACTGCATAGTGCTACGACAGGTCCCTCTGATTAAAACAAAGACACAAACAACTTCTTTATTGAAATACTGAAGTGCTAAAACAAACTTCTTGAGAATTTACAATGAAGAGATAAACTCTTTGAAAATTTGTATTGAGGAGATGAGATAAAAAACAAAAATGTTGATGCTTCTCCCCCACTGAAGCTTTGACTTTTCCTCAAGTCATTATTGAAGCGACAAATCAATAGGAAACGAAAAGAACAAGGAATTCTTACCAACCAAAGAATTGGTTTTCAAGTAAGAATTTTGGGTTAGAGTGTGCCAGAGTCTGGTTTTCACATCTAAACCATTATTTTTATTTATTTATATTTTATTTATTTTTTATTTTATATATATATTTTTTTCTTTTTAGAGTGATAAAATGGAAATGAAATGAACTAAGGTAGAGATACTACAACTGAAGGCTGCAATATCTCAACCTCCTTTTGCTGAGATACAGTTTGAAGAAAATCCTCCTTAGTGATGGGCTTGTGATAGAGTTTCAACCTATGGCCATTGACAAGAAAGGAGTGACCTTCTCCATCAATGGTAATAAGCTGGAGTGATCCATTCTCATGAACTTGAACTATTTCATATGGGCCCATCCAATGTGTAGTAAACTTGGCTTTATGATCTCTGAATTTAGAGTCAAAGAATAAAGCCCAATCTCCTTCTTTGAACTGTTTCTTCTTGATATGTGCATCATGCCACCGCTTCCTTTGTTTTTTCACGAGGAGTGTTATCTCCTCTGCTTGCTACCGCATTTCATCCAGTTGGTTCAACTGCTAAATTCTTTCTTGTTGTGCTTCATTAAGATCAATTCCCAAATCTGCAGCCATCTTAAAGGTATGTATTTGAAACTCAATAAGAAGCATTACCTCTTTTCTATACACCAATTGATATGGTGTAAATACTGTAGTATTCTTCCACGTGATTCTATAAGCCTAGAGTGCATCTTTGAGCTTCTCCTCCCAATTCTTTCTATTCATTGCTACGGTCTTAGTGATAATTCCTTCCAATGTTTTATTTGTTGATTCCACCTGGCCATTGGCCTGTGGATGGTAAGGTGTCCTTCTTCTGTGATTGATTTGATATTTTTCTGTGGTGTCCTTAACTAACTTTGAAGTAAACTGAGTACCTTGATCTGTTACTATCTCCCTTGGTAATCCATACCTTACAAAAATTTCTTCAAAGAGGAAATTTACCACTGTCTGTTCAGTTGCCCGGACTAGTGATTTAGCTTCAACCCACTTTTTCACCTAATCGGTACATACTAAGATGTACCTCTTACCATTGGAAGTTGGATTGATGGGTCCTATGAAGTCTAGAGCCCATTTTTCAAATCGCTCTAGGTGTACTTGAGGCTGAAGTGGCATCTCATCTATAGCTGTTGGCCTACCCATTCTTTGACAACTATCACAACTCTTCACGTACTTCTTGGAATCCTTGAAAATGGATGGCTAGTAGTATCCAATACTAAGGATCTTGAATGTTGTTCGTTTAGTTGCAAAATGCCCACCACACGGTTCATCATGGCTAGATTTTAAATATCAATAATTTCATCATTTCTTACACATCGTCTAATAATCATATCATAACTAGTGTAAAATAAGTCACCATTAACCCAAGAGTATCGAGCACTCTGTTTGATTAGCCTCTTCTTTTCCTTTGAAGTAAAAGATGGTGGTGTTCTTCCCGTGGACAAGTAATTCGCCAAATCAACATACCAAGGATTCACTACTGAAATTGCAAATAAATTTTCATCTGGGAAAGAATCTTCAACCGGAACAACCTCACCTTGATTTTGCAGTCTACAAAGAAAATCTCCCACCGAATTCTCCTTACTTGGTCTATCCAACACTGTGATGTTAAATTCTTGTAACAATAACAACCATCTGGTAACTCTGCCACTAGTTACTGGTTTATTCATTAAGTGCTTGATGGCAGAATTGTCAGTCTGTACAAAAACCTCATAACCAGTTATATAATGTCAGAATTTATTCACACATGGATGACTACAAGAATTTCTTTTTCTGTGACTGTATAGTTTAATTCTGCAGGTGTTAGATTTTTCTAATGAAATAAATGGCATAATGACAAGAATTCTCTTTTTGGCCTAATGAGGAACCTACTGCAGTATCAGATGCATCTGTAAAGATGTGAAATGGTAGGTCCCAATTAGGTCCTTTTAAGACTGGTGTGGTTGATAGCTTTGCTTTGAGTGTTTCAAATGCTTGTTGACAATTATCATTCCAGTTGAAAGCTGCATCTTTGGCTAGAAGTTTAAACAAAGGTAAAGCTATTCGACTAAAATTCTCAATGAATCTTCTGTAATAGATTGCATACCCAAGAAAACTTCTTACCTCCTTTTGAGTCTTCGGAATTGGCAAATCAACAATGATCTGAATTTTTGAATGATTAACTTTAATGCCGTGAGAAGAAATGTAGTGTCCTAATACTATCCCTTCATTTAACATGATAAAACATTTTCATTACTTAGGGACAAATTAGCCTCAATACATCTCTTCAAAAAAATTTCAAGATTTGTTAATGCATGCTCAAATGAATCACCATACATTGAAAAATCATCCATATAAACTTCAACACAATCATGAACTAAATCAACAAAATAGCTAATACAGCTCTCTAAAATGTAGCTGGAGCATTGCAAAGTCTGAATGGCAAAACATTATAATCATAGGTGCCCCAAGGACAAGTAAAAGTGGTTTTTTCATGGTCCTCTAAGGCTATCCTAATCTGGTTGTAGCCACTGAAACCATCAAGAAAAGAAAATAATGATTTCCCAGCTAGTGTGTCCAACACTTGGTCAATAAATAGTAGTGGGAAATAGTCTTTGAGGGTGGCTTTGTCAATTGTCTGTAGTCAACACAAATCCTCCACTTACCATTTTTCTTGGGCACTACGACCAATGGGGATACCCACTGACTGTCAGAGATAGGATAGATAAAATTAACTCTTAACAGTTTTTGTAATTCTTCTCTAACAATATCCTGAAGCATGGGATTCATTCGTCTCTGTGTTTGCCTCATTGTTTTAACATTTCTATCTGTATAAATATGATGAGTGCATGTTTCATGGTGGATTTTGTGCATATCGGTGTAGTCCCAGGTAAATGCCTTCTGGTATTTTCTCAATAGTTGAGTCAATTTCTCTTCCTGAGATGAGTCTAGGTGATTGCCAATATTCAAAGTTTTTCCTGGACTAATCTCTATGGTCTTACTCTGTGTGTTTGTGATGGATTGGATAGGGGAAATGTTGTGAAATGTTGTTTGCAAAGAATTAATGGTGCATGTTTCCTAAAAATTTTGTGCTAGAAGTTCATTGGCAGCATGGTATTGATCATTCCTCAATTCCTCAGACACATCTGGTTGAGAGAGAAACAATTCTACCAAGTCATCATTATCATGTTCTTGAAAATCATAGATTTGGTTGATGCTGAAAATAGATTGAACTTCTACCTTATCATTGTATTTATCATCAAGCCATAAATTGTGTGCTACTGCTGGTGTTGTGCTGATGGGTAAAGAGTGAGTTGTTTTCTTTCAGTTCCTCGTGAGATGATCATATTACCAGATCAAAATCCTATGAATGCATCAACAGTTGCTAACCATGGTCTACCAAGGATGATAGGGTGTCCTCCTAAATTGGATTTTGGTTGAAGAACTAAAAAGTCCACTAGATACTCCCAAGCGTCCAGTGAAACAATTATGTCCTCCAAAATCCCTTCAGGAATCACTTTAGACCTATCAGCAAGTTCTAGAACAATTGTTGTGTGCTGCAAGTTTGTGAGCTGGAGGTTTTTCATGGTTTCAAGAGTCATCACATTTATGGCGGCCCCAAGATCAATTAAAGTGTTTGGAATATGTATGTTGTTAATGATTGTAGTGACTCTGGGAATGCCAAGATCAACATACTTTTCCATTAAAATGGTGTTTTCCATAAGGCCAGCTAAATGTCCAATAACATGGATGGTTTGTGGATCAACTCTTTTCCTAGTAGGCTTCTTAAGACACAGTTCTTTGATGGCTTTAGTATATATGGGAATGTCTTTTATGGCTTGTAGTAGCGGAATTTTTATGTAGACATTCTTTAGCTCATCTAAAACATCAAACTGTGGTATAGACATGGGAAGTTTTGTTTGGACCAATCGGTCTGGAAAAGATGGTGGTTGCAATGGTTGCATCTGTTTGTGTTTGATGCCATCGTTTAGTTTCCTTTGAATGGGGGTTTCATTTTCATTTTCCTCATTTTCTCCTTGTTTTTCAACTGATGGGGATTCTTTGTGAAGTACCTTCCCATACCTCAAATTGATATTTTGCAAGCGTAATGTGGGATATGAGGGTCCCTCATCTACATTGTAAGCTGGCCTCTCTACTCTATCATTTGGATTTGTTACAGGTTGAGCAGGTATTGAGTAGGTCTAGGAGGTTGGGGGTTACATGGAAGTTGTAATTGTGGTGGATTTATTTTTGGAGGAGCAGGCAATGCTTGCTGAGTGGGTTGAGATTGATGTGGGTAAACAACTTGCTACGGAGGATATTGCTGATATGATTGAGGATATGGCGAATATGGCTGATGGTATTGTTGATATGGCTGTGAATATGGTTGGTATGGTTGATGGTATGATGGATATTGTTGAGAGTAATGCTGGGATGGTCTCCATTGTTGTTGTGGGTAACTCTGGTGCTGCCATGGCATGGGTACATTCCATGAATTATGAGCATACATCTGATCATGTGCAGGAAATTGTAAATCCTGATTTGGGAACATACCTTGAGGTGGAGGTCTTAGCTGTGATGGTCTTTTTGCGCCCATAAAATAGGCATTCTCCATATCTGTATTGGCTGCCACATTAAAATTCTACAAAAATGTAACTTTAGAGCAATGAAATATATCATGATTTTTAGTACAAAAGGCACAAACTTGAATATTCTCTAATGGACAATCTTTCAAGACATGCTTCTTCCAACATTTTGGACAAAAGATAACCATCATTTGATCTTCCTCTTCTTGTATTTTCTTGGCTTTAAGAGTGTCAATTTGGGTCCCTAATGTACTTAACAAATAATAAGTTTCCTATTTCAACTCGTGTGACACTAGCTGAAGCAAATTTTGTGGCTTTGGATGATATGGTTCTATTCCCAATTTTTGCTTTGCTCCTGGAATACTTTTCACATAGATCAGCAATTTCTTTGAAAGGTAAGGTGGAAATATCACCTTTTCCCATCAGATTAAGATCATCTAATTATTCCTCTCGAGTGCCCTTCAAGAATATGGTTCTTATGAGGTTAAGAGTCATGGATTGATGTTTTGATTTTTGTAAATTATAAGCAAATCGTTCCAAATACTCCTCTAGGCTTTCATCCTCTTGTTGATTCATCCTAAATATATAATCTTTAAAATCCTTTGATCTACAATAAGGTTGATATTTCCTTATAAATATTCTTCGCATGCCATCCCAATCAGTGATTGCATGCTCACCAAGTCCCATAAACCATTTTAGTGTTGATGCCTTTAATGCTGCTGGAAAGAGTCTAAGCCTATGGGCATCATCTGTGTAACCATATGTTCAACATACAATGTCAAACTCAAACAAGAATGAATCTGGGTCTTCTGAAGCCATGCCATAAAAGTTTGGTAACACAGAAGGAGGTATGTTTTTCATTTTGATTTCCTCATCATTGTTGTCTTCAGGTTCGTGGATGAGAAATTTAAAAGTTGATTCTTCCTCCTCTCCTTGATCGTGTTGTTGTTTAGGAGTGGGTATTCTTGCTGATCCTCCTCCTTCCTTAGCCATTTTTATCGATTCTTCTGGTAATTTGATTGTTTGTTCCGTGTCACTTGTCCCAAAGAGTTGTTCTAAAGATTTTTGAGTTATTTTTCTACTTTCTCTCTTTGCAGAAGATTCAGGGAGATGCTTCTTCTGAGATTCGTGCACCAATAAGACTTGTCTCTCAATAAGTGTGAGTCTTTGGCCTGACTTGTATTTATCCTCTAATCTTTGTATGATGGTTTCCTCAGCTAGTCTTGTGTGTTTAGTTTTTCCCACAGAGTCTGCTCCTGATGATAAGTTAGTTTTTGGATGGGGGTTTTCTGAATCTGCCTCTACTATCTCTAGATCTAGGCATAAGAAAACATGATTTCTATAGTGACAGTCAAATCTATGTTGTGTTTTTGGTTTGTTTTGTTGATTTTTTTTTTTTTGATTGATTTTTTTTTTTCAAAATCCTCTAACTACGCCTCCCCGGCAACGACGCCAAAATGTAATGGCCAATCTAGGGTACTAGATTAGACTAGATTTATTATCGACCTAGGTAAGTAAACTTCGAGGCGTTTGCCTAAAATATATAGAAATAAAGGATTCCTAAATAAGTGTTTGTGGCGATAGGTGACAGTAATTCTTTACAGAAGGTTGAAGTATGTTTCCTCTCACTTTAACACTCAGATTACCTAGATTATCTAACTGTCTCAGAGATACAAAGTATAGCTAGACTGAGATTTGAATCCCCTTACAAGGATGTTGTGCACAAAACTCTGTCTGGTTAATACTGAAGCACTCATAAAGAAATAAAAAACACATCGAACTTTAAATACATAAATAAACAGAGTTTATGGAAATGCCTTAAAACATAATGATGGACCAAATCTCCTACAAGACCTGATTCAATGATCTAACGATGATATCTTTAAGCAAGCACCATAAATTCTATTTGGGAGAAATCGTAATCGAATTGACAAAATCATGAGCATGGAAATAACATCAACAATATGCGTTCTATGTAAATTCAAGAGCTATGGAAATGACATTAAACGACATGCATTCAAAAGCAATGGAAATGCGTTCTATGTAAATTCAAAAGTAATGAAAATGAAAGGCATAGTATACCAATCAACACAGGGCCCGTCCATGTTTCAATGGTACACTGGAATGAGTTCAATCAATCGACAAGATTAACGCATAGACAATGTTGGAGTGAAATCGTAATTGTATTCAAACACTAAGAGTTGCAATCACATATATGAATTCGGTTCTTCAAAACAATACATAGAGGTAATCATAACTTGTCCTGAAAACAAAAAAGATACAAAGTTTTTATCTGCCTTCCTATATTGAGTCGAATGCACATTCATTGAAGCAGCTGTTCCTGCTTTTACAGTGGAATGATTTGCGGTCATTCTAAGATGAACTAGTTTCCAAAAAGACAAAATGATTTCCAAGAAGACAAAATGAAACTGATTTAGAAACCATGGCTTTTACTACCTTTGTAACCAAAAGGCTGGGGCTTGACCGAGCATTGACCGCCTAAGTAGGAGCTTTTGATCTGCTGTAAAATCGATTTTTCTTCATGCTTGTACATTCAGGAGCTCATCCTTATCCACTGCTTTGACTTGCCTGTCATGCCATGTGTCAGATGATAAACCATTTACAGGATGTTATATCGTCCTAAGACCTTTTTGTTAAAAATTCCTAATTTCTAACATAAAAATTGATAAATTAACCTTAATGCAAACTAACAACTATAACGCTATTAACTAATCAATTTCAATGGATGTAAAGGGGTCTATGGAGGGAAAAGATAGGCAATTGATGATGTTTTTAGAAGAAAAATAGGGTAATGGAATGGTACCAACAACCCTCGTCAGCAGTTGTAGCCCTACTCAGATATTAGCTTGAATTTTAGAAGGAGAAGCAGCTATAGGAAATCCTATAGGATTCCTGTAGTAGCGGATCCCACTGAAAAGCATACTCTAGAGGCAGGGTCAACAAAGTAAGGCATATGAAACATGCAAGGAGCTCTATTTGAACATGAGAATGTCAGCAAAAGCCCAAGGCTGAGCATGCAGAGCGCAAGCAGCAACAACAGTGAAGAAATGGGTTCCAAAATCCGAAATATGCATAACGTGGCTGCGAATGAGAAGGTAAGTGCCTAAACCTATTCGTCAATTACATGAATCATATTTCAAGGCTATATGACTATGGGAATGGTTACAGTTGAATGGAATCAGTGGCTAGTTAACTGACCACCCTCGTTCAGTTACACATTCTTGTGGAATTCAAACAAGCCCCATAAAATTCAAAAATGCCGATCAGATACACAACCAGCACGTTTGGTATGTCCATTTAGGAGAAAACATTCGGGACTAGTAGTGGTGGTAGTGGATAACGGGAGTAAGGGAGGTGATGGCTGTCAGACAGCATGCAGAAACATTATGATCGTGACTTAGGACCAACGGTCTGGATGGGGATAACGTACCCATCTGGCCATCTCATCTCCTCACCATGAATCATGCCAGCAATTCAAAGACAACTCAGTTGAGGCCTTCGCCACCCTTTGCTCATTTTGCATTCATGACGTTCTCAACTAGAGTACACACCTACCACTTCCAGAGTAGCTAACCAGTTGTCCTCCACCAGTTCTTTGCTAGTTTTTTAAACCTTCTCACCCATCAGGTTCTACAGGAGAACTATTTCATTCTACAGGAGCCAGGAGATTTCTACAGGAAGGTTTCTACAAGAAAGGCAGAGAATAGCTATGCAGAAGGAAAGCCTGGGATTTTCATCAAAATTCAAGGTCAAAACTAGGTAGGCTCGGGAAAACCTCTCTGCATATGACTTGCTTGATTAAGGTGGTGAATTAAACACGACATTAGATTGAGAAAAGAGAATGAGTCTACCTACATACTAAAAAAAGAAAGTGAAAGTCTACCTGTATATTTTCCTTGAGTCTACATAGTTTCTGTTTTCTTCTCTGCATCTGAAATCTCCTCATCCTTTTTCAAATTCTCAAGGAAGATACATACAAAAATAGAGGCTAGCCTGGGTGTGTGAAAAGAAGAAACAAATTTTCATATCTATCTACTTGCTAAAAAAGAACCTGTGTCCTTATCCTCTGTTCTGTAAAAAAACTTTTCTTTTCAAAAATAGAAAGTCAAATTCAAGATAACAGTAGTTTAAAAACAAGGGAATTATTGCAATTTGATGTTGTAAGGAGAAGCACACGGGGAATTCCTTCTTTGATCTCAGAAAAAGACAGAATTCAGCTATCCTCTGTTTCAGTGTTGATTGTTTTTTCCACTTGAGCAATTTTTTTTTTTTTTTGGTTGAAATGCAAAAAAAGAAGCACTCAACACCATGCTAAGAGGATTCATAAGGAAAGAACCTTTAAAATCTAGCAAATTGGATGAGCACCCTGAGGTGGTGGCCCTCTTCACCAAGGCAAACTAGATATCCTTCTTTGACAGAATTTAGGGTTATGATGAGGAGATGACCAAAGAGTTTTTGATGTCCCTAAGACCACATTTGAAGACACATGCCACAGTTAGTTTTAGGGGTTTGACCCTAGAGCTTACACTCGATTTCATCGGTAGAATCACCGGTCTCCAACTAGGGCTCGCTTGGAGCAAAGAGGAGAAATCATTGGGACAAGTCGCTAAGAAGACATTTTTTTTGCCTGAGGAGCATCCTGTAGAAGATAAAAACAGGGTCAGAAGGACAAGCTTGCCTCCTCTCTGGAGTGAATTCAGTTATCAAATAATGAAGTATATCACATGTGAAGGGAGGTTTAACATCATTTATGGTTATCATTTCAGGTTGTTACATGAATTGAGGTATGGGATGGACTTACCTCCAGCTCGAAATATGAGCATCCCATATTTCGTTCTCCAGACTTTAATTGAATGTGGTACAAAGCTAAATGAAAGGGTCCCAGATTAGTTGGCCTACCATGGGCTCATTAAACTATTGGTGGAAGATGTCTTACACACCTACACTATCCCCATAGCTTGGGAAATTTTCAGAAATATGACCAGGGATGATGACATCAGAACGTTGATTGAGGACATTATCCCATCCAGCAGTGATGAGGAGGAGAAAAATGAAGAAATTGAGAAGACAAATGATGAGGGAGCACAAGACATTCAAGCAGAGGGAAAAACAGGGGAAAAACAGGGAGAAAAAGAGGAATTTGACATGACTACTGAGCCTAAGGTAGAAAAAGGGACAACAACAAAAACAGAGAAGGGAAAAAGGACAAAGGTTGGGAAGAAAAAGGCCAAGAAAGCCCAAAAGAAGACTGCCACATCTAAGACAGGGACCCAGCAAGAAAAAGGACAGACACCCCCTGAAATATCAGTGACACAAGCAAAATCAGTGGACATAGAGAAGGCTATAGGAAGTAAAGAAAAATAACAGTAGAAAGAAACATCCCTTGAAATGTTGGCAAGGGAGGCAACAGTTGTGCTTGTTGCATTAAGCACACTTACAAAACAAAAAGGAAAAAGAAAAAGGCAAACCTCCATGTATTTTAAAGCCAGGAGAAGCACAAGGATCAAAGTGGGTAAACCCCAGCCGCCATCAAAGGAACCAATTGTCATTGAGGACACACCCACTAAAAAGAAGGAAGAGTCTCCTTCCAAGATATTTATCATCTATGAAAGAGGAAGCTCCAAAACCTCCACATGGAAAGAGAGAATTAAGCTAATGGACTCAAAGGCAGTTCTATAGGAAGTTGAAACATCTCTACAAGAAAATCTAGCCAAGTTAAAAGAAACTGAGAAATTGGAGGAAAAGGCAGCAGAACAGTCAAAGGGGGAGAGCAAGGCCAAAGAAATCCATGAACCAACCCCTTAGCCTAATTTCGGCTTCTATTACAACCTGTTAGAGGGTGGGAAAATCATCCCACAGAAATTTGTTGTACCTTTATTCTTCGAATTAGAAAAAGAGAGGGTCAGAATCCACACATGGATGGAAATCACTAAATCTAAGGGAGTTGAGGACATAGGCCACATGGAGGAGAAGATAAAGGAATTAAGAGAGGATTTGGCCATGGTAAGGCATATAGAAAGCAGTAAAAAATCCTAGCTACAGGAAGAGAATGAACTGTTGAAAAAGCAGTTGCAGCTATAGGATGTTCATAAGGGAGATAGGCTGTCCATTTTGAGAGTGCAGCAGTAGAAAGAAGGTTTTCTAATAGACAAGGAAACAATTGAGAAACATGAGAAAGAGGGAGAACCACAAGCTGATGTTGAGATGCTGATGAAACCGTTGCAAGAAAAGGAGTCTCAGGCAGCAAAAGAAGTCAGGTTTTAAAATAGTAGTTACAAGAAAAAGAAGCCCAAATGGCCTACATGGCCAGCTGGGTAATAGAATCCTTACAATTTAGATAACCTGCTAAATCTTATGCGTTATATCTTAAAGAACAATGGCTACAATTTCAAATTCAAACATTGGCCCAAAGGGGCACCATCCCATTCCAGAACATCCAGTTTATGCATTTGTGTGACAGTAGCTCAGCTGAAGATAAGGCCAAGTTAGCAGAATTCTATTTACACAACTTGGCACTTCCTAACATCAATCTATGGGACCCAAACACTACATTAGGAGACCTACAACTCATAAGCATGGCTTCTTGGTTAAGTCATGAGGAAAAGAGGGCAGTAGAGATTCAGAAGATTATGACCAGAAAGCTAAGTGAGCCACTCATGATAAGGGCAGAACCAGAAGATCCCTCAACTCTCATATATGCGTCGACACCTTGTAGACAACCCTCACATTGCACCTAACTATGTTGAAAGGCAAGCATAGGCCATTGCTCACATTGAAGATATGGAAAGACTGTTTGGTGACAACTGCCTTCATGCTTGCACAAGAATATGGAATACATTTTCCCATAGTCTAAAAATAAGAGAGTATCACTCCCCAACCAGAATGAGGGTGGCTATGAGAAGAGTATCCCTATACAAACAGTCATTGCAGAACTTGAAAGCCAACTGGATTGGCCTTAAGTTTAGCCCTCCACTATTGCTAGGGTTGCTAGAAGGGGTTAAGGAAGAAAATGAACAAAAGCAATGGGAGGAAGTGGACAGAAAGGAAGGTTTTCATGACAGAGAAGAGGATATCACCTTAGAGGCCTACGATGTCAGAGAGTTAGTCAAAGTAATCAAAGATGATGAACTAGATTAGTTGCTTAGAGGATGAGCAACACATTCAGCAGGGGGTGATGATGAGCCCCGAAAATGGGTAACTATACGGGCTCATTTTGCATATTATTCTCATTTAATACACCATTCTCCATATTTTTATGCATGCTTTTGAATATATTTATGTTAATTGAGTGAATGGGAATAGTCACTTTACCACAAAGTCTAATACATGCTTATTGCAGATTTTTGGACATTTTTGGACCAAGATCAGGCATTTATGAGCAGATTGGTAGCCAAATTCGAAGAAACAAGGCTGAGGATTTATAGGAGGAGCGTCTCCTGCACTAAATGACTCGTTCCTCGAGTTCTCCACCAACAACTCGGAGTTCAACAGCCCACCAAAGATTACTTCAAGGGGCAGCTGAGCAGGTCTAGTGAAGTGGCTGTTATCTGTAGTTTTGGGCAGCCAAGCTCCTAAAGTTTAGGAGGACTGTTGGGAGTCCTCACTTGCATAAATAAGAGGGCTTCAAGCCTTAGTAGTTTAGCCATTTGATAGTCTATTTTCGCACTTTAGTGCAGCCTTGTAATCAGCTCATTTTCGAGCTTCTTCTTGCAGACAGTTTTGTGATGTAACTATTATTTTTTGATCAATGAAGATGAATCCAGCTTCGAACCAGTTTTGATCTTTCTTAGGGGGTTGTAGCTCTTGGGTTTGGGCCCAACCCAAGTGCCCAGTACCTCCTTTGTGTACTTTTATGTGTTTTTATTGCATTCATAGTATAATTTTTGTTATTTACGTTAAATCTTGCTTTGTTACTTAGGTTGTTTTTGATGATTAAGATAGTTGTTCTTGCGTCAGGCTGATTTGATAGTTTGGTAACAAAAGAAATCCACAAAAATGCTACCAAGTAGTCCTTGATATCTTTTCTCCCTCCTTTGGACTATGAATTGAGGCCAAGGCACTCTTGTTGGCACACAAACACTGTTTTTGCTTTCCAATGCAATTGCTAGTGTTAGATTTCGAGTTGGAAAAGTTGATATCAGTTGTGTTTTCATGCTTAGATCTGTTCTTGCTCAATTTCCATAGCTTTCTTGCATAACTTCCTGTCCATCAAGTTTTGTTCAACACTTTTCTAGTTTCTAGGTCAGAATTAGGTCAAAAATAAGTAAAACTCTGTTTTCATAGTTTTCGCTTGGGTCAGTTTTGAAAAGAAGTGTGTATAGCACCTGCAAGACACTCCAGTATATCTTTCCTCCATCATACAACCTGCTCCAATCTCATTCTCAATATTTCCTTCACTCATTCGCCATACTTTCCCAAACTGCCCTAATTTCTACATTCTTGTGCAAAATTGCTTCCTTCACCTTTGAACAAATCCAACCATCTTCTTCACTCCTAAGCTTCATTTACAAGGTCCTAGACCCCTTAACATCTCTATCCATCCTTCATTTACACTTTCCCACTATGTTTCCACCTTCAACCCTCTAAAAACCACTTTCAGTCTCTTCCTATAGAACTTCCTGTAGATCCCTTGCAGCCTCCTGTAGAAGTTCCTGTGAGAAATTTTTCGAAGTCTGATCATGGTGGAAATATCCAGAAGG
>APFE031229410.1:0-15408 GCA_000404065.3 Pinus taeda
ATATCATCGCTGAGGTAGGCATTCCCATAATCAGATCAAAACTGACTAAGAACTATCTAAAACTGCTCTGAGACAGGAATGATTTTGTATTACATCACAAGTAGGAACATATGGACACAGTATGGGTGCAACCATCTATTTATGAATAGTCCACTATATAACGATAACAAAATTCCTTGCAGCCTGGATGGTGGAAACTAGATCCAGGGTCTTCATTTCTACTCCCCCAACCAATACGATTCTATCCATGTGAATGAATGTGTCGTAGTCGAACATGGTAGAAACCACTTGATTACCAGTCAATGATGTAAACTGTTAACAAGTGTGAGAGGAACCACCAGTAATGTCAATGACCCTCAAAGTACTTAGTATAATCCATGAAATATGAATGAATGAGCTGATGTCAAACACGTCATAGAATCCTTTGATTGAAGGTCAATGATGCAACCTGTCATCAAAGGCGAGAAACCTGCCATTGAGGCATGCAGATTCCAAGGTACTAATGATTTCTAGATCATCTTTCTAGATAATGAGTGGGAGTCGATAGAAAGCAATCCGTCATAGGCAAGCCCATAACATGAAATCATAGATCAAGTCTGAAGAAATATATTTGGCATAACTCAGGGATGGTCAATGATGGATGAAAAATATTTTGCAGGTGAATGGTTTATTTGTGCAAACCTCTTGAACACATAACGACACTGTAGATGGCTTGGTGACAGTTGACCCAAAGTTAATACCAGGAAACCGGCTGAAGACTTTCAATGTGGCTTGATTAACTGTTAGGTAAAGAATTTCCCAACCTAGGTGAATACAAGTGTCGTGTTCAAGAGTGATGGAAAGTTTTTCAAACACAAAGTATGACAAACAGGTTCATTTTTCTCTCTTTTCCCCCACCATTTCTGGCAAGTACCCCTTTATTTTTGACAAGCTTGAGGAGGATAACATTTGCTTGGTTATAAGCTCATCCTTTGGATGAGTCCAACTTAGCTTAGATTCGAACCCTAAGAAGGAGTGGTCTGTTCCTGTTTGTAATTGAACAGGTCCTTTACTGTTGAATTTTAACGAGTCCAGTATAGGAGAAACTCGGCGTTTTTCAATTTTAGGGAGTCAGAAGAAAAACTTAAGAAAACTCCATGGTTGTCCTTTTCTGTAAATTTGTGTCTCCCAAGCCCGAAAAAGTATAAAATAACACTTGAGAGAACTACTTGATCATTATGATCAAGGAGTACTTTTCATAATTAGTGCCTTCAATCTAGAAAAGTAAAAAAGTGATCGAAAACACATCGTTTTATTACCAATATCGAACTTGAAACGACAAAAGTCCGACAATCTTTTCATGTTTATATGGTCAGGAAAGAGCTGTAAGAGGACCGTCTTTTTAATTCCATTTTAACGAGTCTAGAAAGAAAAACTCAGCAATATTTTCATATTTTACAAGTCAAAAAAGAGCTTAAAGAGGAATCCTATGTGTTTTTTGTTGAAAATGACCAATTTCACCTGAATACCCAATATTCTACACAACAACTGCAAACATTACTCATATATGTTTTAAAAATAATAAAAATGCACCAAAAATGACCTTTCCAAAGTAAAAAATAAATAAATTTAATTTATTTATTCAAAAAATCTTATAAAAAGGGCTTTTACAAGTTCATTTTTATCGTTTGCCTTTGGAGTAAAAAGTAAGAGCTTTTGGTAAGAAAAATTCCTGTGGAGATTGCGAAAAATCCGACCACTGGAATCGTGAACCGTCTTCTCCAAGTAATCCACATTGTCCGTGACTTGCATTTCATCTTTTTGAAATTTTATTTTAGGCTTTAAAAATTGATTTTTAGAGGAAAATTAGGGCAAAAAATCGCCCGCAGCAGTTGCGCAAGGGCACCATGTGGCCCCTGCGCACCCTGATTTTTCTGTGCACAGAGAAAATTTGGGGTGCCACACCTGTCCTTAAGGAGAAGTGCGCACCTATGCACTGTCTTTAAAAGGATGGGTGCAAACCCCGCAGAACGCAGATTTTAAACCCTAAATTCCTCATTTTTGCCCGATAGACTTTGAAATGAAATGTTCTAATCCACCTATTTTGCAATGTAGGTAGACAAAATGCTTGTTTGGTGGGAAAGAGAGCATGAGGATGTGGATCAAGCTGCATTACTCCATCCACCTTCATTACAGGCATTGAGAGC
This sequence comes from Pinus taeda, assembly GCA_000404065.3. Classification (NCBI taxonomy): domain Eukaryota; kingdom Viridiplantae; phylum Streptophyta; class Pinopsida; order Pinales; family Pinaceae; genus Pinus; species Pinus taeda. The sequence goes on from APFE031229410.1 coordinate 2,187, forward strand.
ATGCAGGCTATTAAAATTTTGGACCATACCTGGCATGAGGGCATAGGTAGACTTTCTACAATGGCTAGTGAGTAGGTGGAGCACGGAGGACCTGTGCTTCATTATTGGTGGAAACCAGCTTGAAATCGAGCCAGATGACATACTTTTTGACTGGCTTGCCCAAGAGAGGCGAGCAATTATCCCTATTCGGATCTAGGCCAGGTAGCCAATCTGTCGCTAGTCTCCGATTAGAGTTCTATAATGACCAGACTCTGGACAAATGGATAGATGTTAAAACCATCTCCCATCTTGAACTAAAGGTGATCGCCTTTAATGTTACCAGACTCTGTGGGAGCGCAACATTGCATCTAGCTACAGGTTCCCAGATGCACATGGCAGTGGACTGCTTCCGAGGCACCATCCTCAACTGGTGTGATGCTGTATTGGCCAATGTGAAGGGCCAATTGACTAGGGTGAAGAATGGACATCTAAAGAACTTTGGATATGGTTATTTAGTTGTCAGCTTTGCCCTAGAGAGGGTACCTATGCTGGTTCCACATCAAATCACTGTTGAGGCTGGACTTCCCCGAGATCCTCGGGTTATGCGATGGGTTGCAGTCATGGCCCGCCATCCTGAGGAGGGTACCGAGGTTGTTCGATTCACACTAGAGTATTTCCGTTGGTTAGAGAACCAACTCTTTGTGATTCAACATTTTCCATATGATGGGATGGATTATCGTGGTGATCTCGACATGGCTCTTCCACTAGGAAAGTAATGGGATGATAGGGATAAAATTGTTTTCAACATTTTAAGTATATATATATTTTGTTTTTAAATCGTCCCAAAACTAATAGTAAAAATTTTTAAATGTAGATGTGGGTCCACGTCGACCAACCACTCTCTAGCCCTATGATCAAAGACAACCAGCTGTCACAGCACCGACCCCACAGGACCAATCAGCAGAGACCTTGGTTGAATTGGAGAGCCATCTAGAGCACTTGACCGCAGATATTCCGGAGACCAGCAGAGATGACATTCCTCTTAGACTTCAGCGCTATGTGATTGGGGTCCCAGGACCTTTTAGGAGGTTCCTTTGTAGGGTGGCCCCGAGCAGTGGTGTCTTATCGGATCATCACTAGTGGATAGGATGATTGCCTTGTAGACTCATTTTTGGACTTTTATACTATCATTTTTGCCGATCATAAGGTGTTTTTCACCTAAGATGAGGACGATGTATATTTTGACACAGTCCTATATGCTATATTCTTATTATTATTATTATTATGGTTATCTTGCAAACATGTTATGGGAAGGTTTTTAAATTTACTGTTTGATTTAATGCAAATGTCTATTTAACATTCGAGAAGCAACTGCATCTGCTAATGTATTTAAATATCTTGGAATGTGCTGATATTCTATGTAATCAAATTCTCATTCCAAGAGATGGAATCTCAAAATAATCGTAATAACATTGGATTTCTAATCGCATAAACTCGATTTAGCTGTAATACAACGAGTTCCGAATCTAAATTAACAATCAAACTCCGAATTCCAAATGAAATGGATTCAGATAATAACTCAATCACTGCACTGTATTCTGCAATGTTGTTTGTTGTTTGACCGAGGCTTACCCCATACATAGATACTAACTCGTCAGAGGGCAAATAGATAACCCAAGCTGCGGAAGAGATGTTCCATGTACTACGACAAGTGCCATCAGCAAAAACGATGTATGTTTGGAGAGGCGTCGACATCTGCAATATCAAGAGTAAAATCAAGATAAGCAGAAATAATAATGAAAAACACTCTCTAAAGTAAAGCACACAGTCCTAATTTAAGAACACACAAAAATTAGAAAGAAACTAGTCTAAAAAATCTCCACACTAATCTTTTAAGCATAATATCGCTTTAGATAAAACCCATTCCTAGTTTTACCTAAAGAGGCACCGTCAAAATCTTCTAACTCATAGGCCCCTTTTGCCAGCTTTTGCTTGAAAATATACGAACCATGCCACATGGGTACAAATTTGTCAGCCCCTAGCTTATCATTTGCTTGATCGTAAAGTAAGACTAGGTCTCCTTCCGAAAAATTGCGGGGTGTAACATTCTGATCATACTGAGCTTTAATCCTTTTGGCATGAGTTTCGACAGCTAATGCAGCATTACGTCGATTCTCATCTAATTGAGCTAAGTATAATAAATGTTTTTCCTCTTCGTAAGTGGCTGGTAATAATTGCACGACAATTTTTAATGACGGGATTTTGCATTCAATGGGTAATACTACCTCTAAACCATAAACCAGTTGCAAGGGAGTAAAACCTGTTGATGTTTTGACTAAGGTTCGGTACGCCCAAAGCACTAAAAATAACATGTTATGCCAATTCGACTATGAATCCCAATGATTCGTTGGATCATGGTGACTTGAACTTTGTTGATTGCTTCAACCAGACCAATTTCCTATGGGTAATATGGAGTGGAACTATCGTGACGCAGGCCAAGCTGATCTGTAAGTTCCGTCATCATGATGTTTCGAAAATGATTCCCATGGTCAGTGATAATCACTTGAGGAACACCAAACCTAGCAATTATATGATTGAAAACGAAAATCACAGTAGTTTTGTCGTATTCCGAAAATGTAGGCATCGCCTCGGCCCACTTGGTAAAATAATCTATCACAAGGATGATATACACATGCCCCCCGATCGAGTGAGGGTTACATGTAATAAAATCGATACCCCATTTTGCGAATGGACCAATGGCAATGATAGGGTGGAGAGGAGCAGGTGGAGCGCACATCTTACGATAAAAAATTTGGCAATTGCAGCATTTCTGGACTGCAGTGATACAATCTTTGAATAACGATGGCCAGAAATAGCCAACACGCAAATTCTTTTGCGTTGTGGCATACCTAGACATATGACCGCCACATGGTCCAGAGTGACAATCATTAAGAACCTTTTCAGCTTCGTCATGAGTAAGACAATGGTGGAAAATAGAATCCACCCCACGACAATAAAGAGTATCTCCAATAATAGTGTAAGGTTGGGATTGGAAACATATTTTCTGGAACTGAGATCGTGAAATATCTGGTCAAAAAGATTAGGTCTGGAGATAGACAATGATATCTCCATACCATGGATCAATAATGCTGATAAGGAACAAGGATTCATCCGCAATGGGTGCTTCTGCCACATGTTCGGTATCAGCACGAGGGAAGTCACACATCAATTCCGCAAAAACCAAAGACTTCTTTGACTTGGCCTTCTCAAATTCCAAGTCAAATTCCTGTAGGATGAAAATCCATTTGGAGTCAAAATGTATTGCATAGGGTTACAATTAGAAATGACCGTGGTTTTGCGTAACAAAATGTAATGACAAAATTGCTGAACAACTTGGGCTACAGCTAAGGCTAGTTTCTCCATATGTGAATATTTTAACTCAGTTGGAGTTAGAGTCTGACTAAGGTAATAGATCACATGTTCACTTTCGAATTCATCCTGTTGAACTAACACCATCCCAATGGTGGAATGGGAAGCGACGAGGTACAAGAAGTAATCCTGATTATAGTTGGGAGGATGCAATAACAGCGCATGGGTCAACGCTTGTTTAAGTGCATCAAAATATTTTTCAGCTATCTCGTCCCAAAAGAATGGAGTGTTCTGTTTCAACAACCAGGTGAAACCTTATGTAATCTCGGCGTAGTTAGGAATGAAACGACGTAAAAAATTTTGCTTTCCCTTGCAAACTCTGGAGTAGGCGAAGAGTCGAAGGAGGTGGTAATTTGACGATGGCTTCGACCTTCGAAGGATCGACACGAATGCCAGCTTTTGATACAACAAATCCTAGTAAATGACCCATTTCTATACAGAAAACACACTTGTGCGGATTCAGCCTAATCTGATAATGCCTACATCTCATGAAAATTGATCGTAAATGAGTGAGATGGTCGGCTCTACATAAAGTATGGGCTGGTAAATCATTGAGACAAGGCTGCACAATGTGCTTGATGTCAGGAAATGCATAAGACATGACCCTTTGAAAAGTTTCTCCGGCATTCTTCAATCCAAATGGTAACTTGCAATAAGAAAATGTCCCCCATGGATAGATGAATGCCGTTTTGGGTTGATCGGCAGGTAGAATGTTAATTTGATTGTAACCGGAAAAGCCATCCATACAGGAGAAAATTTCACTGCCGGCACGAACCATCGATAATTTGATCGATATAGGGTGTTGGATAATTGTCCTTTGGACAAGCACGATTGATATCCCTATAGTCAATACATATTCTTATTGGCCCTTGTTTTTTAGTAACTGGAACAATATTGGATACCCAATCCGTCAAAGGAATTGGAGAAATGAAACCTGCTTTAAGTAATTTCTCAACTTCTACTTTGATGGCAATAGCTTTTTGTGGGTGTATCTGATGCAAACGTTGCCGGACGGGTTTAGCATCCGGGTAAGTTTTAATCTCATGAACAACGATTGAAGGATCAATTCCTAGCATTTCTTCATAGGACCAAGCAAACACATCATGAAATTCTTGAAATATGGCTTTATACGTGTTGACTTCAGTGTCCATACAAGAAGCACCTATGTGAATGTTTTTAACAATCCCAGGCTTCACTGAAATTTCAATAGGAACCATTTGAGAAATATTGGCTAAATTTTCTTCAGAATCAGGATGTTTCAATGGATTCTATGGTTCCATGACATATTCAGCAGAAAAAATAGATGAAAAATCATTTTCAAAATGATCAATCTTAGGTAAAAATGAAATTCGATGATGAAGATCTTCCCATGGTAATGCATCAACAGACAACAGTTCCCGAATTTATTCAGAAAAGGTTGTTGAATCTGAGTTTGAGATTGAAAGTGATTTTCCATGGATCTCATTCACTAGATCAAGGTTGGTTGAACTTGAGTCGAAAAACAACTGTACAGCCTGATAAACAACTTCAAAGGGACTTAAAGGCATGGCATCACCAAGAGAGTCTAGCTCGGAATCGAATGGAATGATCCAAGGATTGTCAAGAACAATGGATTCTAATGAAATCATATGAATAGTCGCGAAAGGAGACGGTACGTTGGGAGGAGGAAATGAAAAAGTTCTGAGTAAACCTGAATCTTTAATTAATCCTACCCCAACATCCTTATAAGGGATAGCGGTTTTACCGACATGTTGAATACTCTCAACAGAGGATGGGCCGGATGAAAAGTAAGTTAACTGATCTATTGTAACGATCTTTCCATTGTGTGGAAACTTAATAAGCTGAAAGACCGATGAAACAACAACAGTCATGGCGTAAGACCAGCTATGACCCAAAATAAGGTTGTAATCTAGAGGGGCATCAACCACCTCCACATCTAGATTAATAGCTTTTCCTTCTACCCTTATACGTAAGTCCTGCAAAATGTCATAAGGATGAAACCCTCAGCCATCAAAGGCCTTCAGAATTGTCGGGGATTGATTAAGTGTAGGAGAACCAAGGGTTTTCCAAGACTGTATCGACATAATACACATTGAAGCTCCCTCATTGATCACAGTCCTAAAACAAGGTCTGTTTTTGACTAACACTGGAATCTGGAAAGCCATTTGATGAGATAAACGAGGTGTACTATTTTCTAAATCGAAGACTATGAGGTATGAGTCCTGAAGATCAACAACTCCTATAGTTGACAATAGCATTTTACGCTGTGTTGGACAAGATTGTAGCACTTCCAAAGCTGGATTTGCTGAAGGAGAAACAGCTAAATCTTCAACAATGTTATAGCTCTGAGCAGCTCTCGCATGTGGGTTGAAAGCTGACTTTCGAAGTATACCCTCAGCGGGTGATTTGATTACTAAGTCGGGATTTGGTTTCTCGATCTGTAGCAGATCGGAACCAGACGAAGCTGAGGTTGATGGATTGGAATTAGAAGATTCTGCTTCCTTACCACCAATAGGACTCTTACTTCCATAATCTTGCGATCGTGTCGCAATCCTTACATGTGACATCGTCATTATGGGCTCTTTCGAGGCACTAGAGGAAGAACCTATCATCTTACTGTCTTGACTTCGAAAAGGATCCTTCAAAACAACAGGTGTTTGTGAACCTTTGACGATTTTCACAACCTCGGCACGATGTGGACAATCTCTTGTAAAATGCTCCTCATTGCAGATGAGACAAGGATAGCGAGGTTTACGTTTCTTGTCAGTAGATTCAGGTTTATCAAATTTCTCCTTCGAGTTTTGCTTATTCTTCTTCTTGCCTTTCTTCTTACCGTTAGATTTTGATTTGGTCGTAGATGATTCTACGACATGAACATCGACAGAAATTTCAGTTGAAGACTCTCCCTTCAGGGAATCTCATAAAGTTATAATAGGAGAAGAATTCTTGGAGGATTTCTTCTTACTCTTGGTATTAACAGTACCAATCATACCGTCAGCGGCATGAGACCCTGAGTGAGGTGCAGTTATTTGATTTTGTTTTGGAAGGTCGGGGATTTTCTCATGTAACGTACCTGACTGCGTATAAACTAAGTCAAGATACTGAGCTTGAGCAATTACTTGCTCTTCGGTAACTACTCCTGCCTTGGCTACATCTTCGGTTATTTTAGGTAATAACATTTTTACAAACCATTCTGACAAAATTTGTTCTGGGATAAAAACTTTCACTAAATGATTTCGACGTCGCCATTCATGAATATGGTCTGAAATATATGTGGACATCGACTGTTTTAATGAAGTTAATAATTCTGTTCCATTGTCGTATCGAATTGGTAGCTGAAAATGAGTAAGGAAGGAAGTGGCTAACTGACTAAAATTATAAAAAGAGCCTCGTGGAAACTCAATGTACCACTTGGCTACAAGGCCAATCAAAGTGCATTGAAAAAGACAAAGACGAATCGAATCATCTATAATGGAATTCGATGCACACCAGAGATGGTAAGTCATCACATGATTAGACGGATCTTCTCCTGACTTCCCCTCAAAGTTTGGTATATCACTGGGAAACTTATTCGACATTGGCGGCCAAAAAAAAAGATAATTAATGGGATCATTCGTAAGGCGCGACAAGTCAGGCTAATCCAAAGTTGATATAAACGGTAATTGACGGTTCGGATCCCGCAAACTTGGGGTCATAAGACCAGCCCCAGGAGGAGGATATCCAGGATAACTTGGTATCGAATTTGCATTTGGGATATTATATCCTCCTGGAAAACTAGGATTAACCGGACCATACTGGGGTTGTTGATAAGTATACCCAGGGTACGGTTGATACTGATAAGCCGGGTTCTGCACAGCAGGGCCGAATCGGTATTGCCCCTGGTACAGTTGATAAGTAAATTGGGGTTAACTTGTGACAACCGTACTAGGCCCAGGTTGTCCTACAGGCATCGAAACCGAAGTCTCGATTGTAGGTCCGGACTGAGGTAAAGAGGCCTGAGGAGTTGATACAGGAGCAGTAGAAACTGGAGCTGCTGATACTCCAGAAATAGGTGGAGTGGATTGAACAGAGGCCACAGTAGTTGCAGCAGACATTTGGGACGGAGTTCGAGGTGAACTAGCCCCAGACTAATGAGCTAGCCCAGGTGTAGAAGTTTGAGTAGTAGGCTGGACAGGTTGCTGGGGTGAACCACAAATAAAAGATTGTCCAGATTGAGATGATAACTGCACACTGGGTTGCGGAATCTGTTGATCCCACACCACGTTCATTCTAGGGTATGGACCCATAACAGGTTGAGCATATTGAGGACCAGAACCATATTAGGTGTAAGGTTGATAATTATACGGTACATTTCCTGGTCCTTGAACAAATGATTGACATGAAGGTGTTTGAAAACCTTGAGGTTGGTATTGACCTTGAGGTTGCTACTAACCTTGAGGTTGGTAGTGACCTTGTGGTTGGTACTGACCTTGGGTCTAGTACTGACCTTGAGGCACATATTGATACTAGGGTTTACCTTGAGGTACATATTGGTACTGGGGTTGACCTTGAGGAAAATACTGTCTCGTAGGGATATACTGTCCTTGAGGTTGCCCCCCAGGTGGTAGGACTACCTTGAGGTTGCCCACCAGGTGGTATTTGAGTACCTTGCGGCTACCCCCAGATGGTATTGAACTACCTTGAGGTTGTGGATTAGGAGTAGTACCAGACATCATAAGAATCTCTTCGACACTTAACGGTTTAGTTCCGTTATTACCAGGAGATACTAAATATTCAATGGGTTGAGGAGATGCTCCTGAAAATGTACCAGATAAAGACTAATACCTAGGAGGAACAAAAGGACCACCATGTACAAAAGTTTCTGGCATCTGAGAAAACAAGGATGATTGTCTTGACATATTCAAAGGAGGATAATAACCTATGGGTGTTGGATGGAAAGGAAATTGAGGTGGTGAAGACACAAGCCCTGGATTTTCTAAAAAATTAGTCAACAAAATATTCCAAGTGTCACCTCTAATGGGACTGTAGAAAATGGATTCATGCTCCCTAAGTTCGATAGTTGGTTGATTTTTAGGGATGCTTATACCTTCGTTCGGACTCAAACTTACAATTTCTTCTATGGAAATGAGTCCAGAAGGAAGATTCTCGGTAATGATATTTTCTACCCTAGGTGAACTAGACCACTAGAAATAGGAGAAGCAAATCCGGAAGATGGAGTAGCAGCAGTTTTAGTTTCAGGTTCAGAGGTTTCAGGTTCTTCGGCTAATGAGCTACTAGGAGTGATACTACCAGTCACCTCGGAAAATGAAATCGAATCAGAAATATGTTCTGTTGCTTGAAATAGATGATCAGGATGTATGATTAACGAAGACTCTTCGACCTCCGGTGACACAACCCTACTTTCACCAGGTGTGACAAGAGCTCATAGCCCTTCATGTTGACTTGGTGTAAATTTGGGAGGCTGCCCCCCAAAGTCAACGGGATTGTCTCGGTAATTCAGCCACGATTAATTATTTAATTACTTCACACGGAAACAAAGAAAATCTCAAGAAAACCACCTAAAGTCTCTAAAGAACCAAACAATTTGAAGCACACACCTAATAAATCTAGGAGATCAAACCACACACAAACAATATCTTTCCTGATCGAAAACACTAGTTGGTGATGAAATCCAACGTCGCAGAATTCAATACAGAAATGGTGGTTGGAACAGTTACCCCGACAACCTGCTTAATGAAACAGACTGGCACAAGTTAGTCCACTATAACCGTCTCGAGTGAAGATAACCCCCCAGAGAGTCCAAGTGAGTCTAGTCGATGTCTGCTCCAGGTACAGTGGGATCTTCCCTCCACCGTCACCTAGGAAAGAATCTTAACGATTATGGTCACTAAGGTCACCAAAGGAAACAAATATACCTGGGGGAACAGTCTACGATCTGATATGCACGCAAGGGCAGAGTAACAAGCTCAATCCCCTTGAAGGCTCCTTGACATAATCCAAGGTTTACCAACAAGTTACCCTAGGCTCCTCGACAATGGTCAATCCGAGATTTACTATTTTTAATACGTGAATATCTTCTATCGTTCCCAATGAGGAAGGATTGATTCCCACACTGGTTCGAATATGATCTCGTGCTTCTCCTTTAAGAGGAGCTTTCCCAGAGCATAGATGTAACAATTGGAATTTCTCCCTACCGCAAGATCAACTACTTGTTTGTTTAAACTATCTTGGAGAGTTAATTACTCCCTACTCCAAGATACTAGCCTAAGCTATGTTGGTGAAAAGAGCCCTAGAAAATAAAAAGATTACTAGATGGATTTTAGTTAAGCGTTAATTAGTGTTTGTTTTTTAAGTCAATGGGTGTGGAGATGAAACTTTATGCTGTGAAGACTCGACTCCAAAACACTAAAAAATGCACCTAAGATGATAACAATTCTTTTTCCTTTTCAATGAATTTCTAGCTAAGGAAGAGTTGAAAATGCAATGCTTTGAAAATCAAATCTTTTTCTTAACATACAACTTGAAAGAAAAACTTTTTGTCTTTTCCAAAGAACTTTAAAACGAGACTACTAATCACGCTCACGGAAAATCCCTTTGCTTTTCAACAATAAAAAACTACATGAACAAACAATTCTTTTAAGAGAGCTTTTAAGATTTCTAGAAAATCTCTCAAAAACTATTGAAAACAAATTTTTCAACAAGCTTCTATAATTTCTATGAAAAACTCAAAACTATAATCTAATCTTGAGATCTAAATGAAAAATGGATTGAAAAGAAACTTGAAATGTTTTTGAGGATGCTTAACTTAGTCTTTCAGCTAACTAAGGATCAATTTTTTCAGCTCAACAAACTAATCACAAACACCCAATTATGTTTTAATAAATAATGAAATTCGAAACTTTCAATCAAGTTTAATCAAATTTTTGCAAAAGAGACCAATGGGATCTAGCTCTCTTCAAGGACAGATTTCATAAGCTAGTCAAACTCAGCAAGAAGAATAGAGAGACCAGGGTGATCTAAGGCTTTGAGGCTTCGGATCTCTGAGCTACTACGAAGACCAAGAAAAAATCAATCCAACAAGAAAAACTTCTAGAAAATCACTTCAAACGAGAATGCCAATGAAAATTAGCTCACAAGGATCTTTTGTCAAGACAAGTGCAGGTTTGGGTATATACTAATAGCTATGGAAAAAAACTAATCCTAACTGGGCGGATGGATCTTAGGTTTTTCAAACTTTTGATAGGGTCCGCAGGCCCCCAGTAGAATCAGGTGCGGTGCCGCTATGTGTTACACTGTAACAGTGTGGACAGGTCTGCACTGTACCTAAAGTAGAAGATGCGGTCCTCTTCCAAAATTTCGAAAAATAAAAATCAAACCAGGATCTAACAAGTATCCAAACTCACACACATCAAGGCAAAAACAGAAAACAAAACTCAAGTTTCTCAAGTCAAAGCAAACACAAATCAAAAACCAAACCAAAGCAGTCCCCAGTGGAGTCGCCAATTTGTTGGCCGGATAAATTGTTCTTGCGGACAAGAGCGATCTCCCTAGTATCAAATGATATCTAGCAACAAAGAGCACAAGCAAATCTACTTTTCTCTAAACATGTTTCAATTCATAAATAAAAACTAAGAGGTGTAATAGACCCTACCTCGGTCCAACGCTTGTTTGTGGCAGTTTTATTCCAACAGCTTCAAGCAATTCCTTTTTAATAACCTGCATACACAAGCAAACACACATCAAAGAACACCTGCATAGATATTACAATAAAACATGTTCATTATGAAGATCAAGGATCTCATAAAATAAACCATTAGAGACAGTTCATTGAGAAAAACAAACTTGATTGTATTAACTTTATGAATAAAAGAACCTTACAACCTTTGCCTTAATGTTGCACAAGTTCTTTCCAGGGTCCAGCGGGAGTCTCCTCAACTTTGACAAGCCTCACTCACTTCCCAAATGACATGAAAGGTATGTGATCTCTCCTTTCACAAGCTCAAAAAGGAAGTCTAATTTCCAGTAGCATTTGCCCTCAAGAATCTTTAGCTTTCAATCTCTCCTACAACCAGCCAAATGCATGAATTTATAGTGCAAATGGAGGAAGTTGTAGGTCCACCATTGAAGGGATAAGTTCCTCCTTCAATGGGATAAGCATCTCATATCATGGAGTTAGCTCCCTTAGTTATAGAATGGATGAACCAAGTTGGAGCGGACTTGCCAGCACAATATCCCTTCTAGAAGTGACTAGAAGTGACCCAAGATGCGTTTTTAAGAATGAACTCACGCCTTTTTAACTTTTATAGGGGTTCGCACCCATTACTCAACAGACAGAGCAGTCAGGTTCGCAGGAAACATGACCATTGGGTGCGGCACCGCAGGAAATGCTAGGAGAAAGTGCGAAACCAGGATTTGAGATATTTTAAGGTCTTTCTCCCATTTTCAAGGCTTGACATGAAGAGCTGAGGCTTAAGACTTGCAAAGGAGTTATGTATGAGTGTTGATGGACTCACACAAACTATAGAAAGTCATGGTGACAATTTTTTGTGTAACATGCATGAGCGCATGTGTAGGCCCAAAGACCCAACAACTCACCCCTTCGACCCTTCGGAGTGTGATAGTGCACCCTTGATGGTTTTATCCACTTTCTTGAGTGCATGAGTGCATTGTAAAGCTTTGAATGGCCCCTTACACTTCTTCGTGCTTTGAAAGTGTGCCCCATAGTTTGCATGCCCATTTTCTCATGCATGCAAGTTATGTTTTGTTGTCATTCATATATTTTTATATCCAGTTACATGCGATGGCTCTTTGTACATTATTTACCAGTATTGTTGCATAAGTAGGTTGCTTTAAGCTAATATTGTCATTATGAGTGTGTTTCCCCAAACAAGTGTTCCTGTTACAATTATCGTTACTTTGTCTTTATCTATAGGAGCCATGCCACCTCAGAAAGTGGCCTTCAAAGAGCTCTTAGAAAGTGGTAGATGAAAGGAAAGATGAGGGGATAGGAGATCCTATCAAAATCTTGCTCAAAGAAGCCCTCGAGTGACAAAGGAATGCGATGATGGAAAACTCTGCCCAAATCCTTCAGTGGCTACCTAGGGGCGACGCATCCGCTTCCAACAGCTATGGTGGAAATGCCACACTCTTTAAGGTACAAGTTAACAAGTTAAATTTGAAATCCCAATATTTGAGGGTCAGATAGACGCAGATGCCGTAGTGGTTAAATATGATAGATGGTTATTTTTTTGTTCATGATTTTTCCAACAGGGAAAAAATCACTTTTGTACTTCTCAAAGCATCCCCCCACATCAAGGATTGGTGGGAAACCTACTGTGAGCAGAAGGATGAAAATACGAACTTATTGTTTTTAGTCGCTCCCACTTGGAATTCATTCCAAGATGCCATTAATGAGTAGTACTACCCTGTCAAAAGCTATTAGGATAAATACATAAAGTGGACCACATTGCGGCAGGGAAGGGACCAAGATGTGTTGGAGTTCACAAATATTTTTCATACTCTTCGCACAAAGTTGGGTATCAAGGATTCTGAGCTGTATTTGGTACTCAAATACTGTGGTTTCCTACACTGGTATATCCAAGACAAGATGGAGTTCCTGAACATCTCCTCTCTTGGCATGACATACCGATAAGTTATCAAGATCGAGCAGAAGTTTAAACAAAAGAAGCGAGACTTTGTATCTACGAATTTGAAGAAAAAAGGACAAAGCCAAGGTGGGGTGACCCAAGACAACCCGTCAAAGCCGCAAGAAAATAACAACACCACAAAGTCGAAGAAGGACACAGGAAAGTGG